>JZKD02S1686961.1:497953-528307 GCA_000966675.3 Picea glauca
GGTCCGGAATTGGGGGCGCACCTCTCCAACGGCCCAGATCAGAGCGCCTGGATCAACGACGATAAAGACAATTCCAGACCCCCCCTGCCTTTCTACCTTTAAGCGGAAGGGGGGGGTCCGGAATCGTGGATGCATCTTTCCGACAGCCGAGATCATAGCGCCCAGATCAACGACGCTCATGCACTCCCAGCATTTTCAGCCACTCCATTTTTAGCCAGTGTGGGCCCTTCTCTCATCATAACATCCTCCAAAATCACCTTTCCCCTACTGCCGTGTTTCATCTTTCCTCCTCCACTCTTTCGTCCAGATGGCCCTTTCCCTGTCTCATCGCCCACTCACCACCTACCATGTGTTCTTTTCTTTCCACGTCAGCCTCTCACTAAATTACACCTGCCACGTCTATTCTCCCGCCCTCTCCACTCATATCCCTTTTGCCTTATGTCATCCCCTGCCGCCTCTCTCACCTCTCATCGTTCTTACCTCGCCCCTTTGGTTGTGGCCCCATCACTCCGTTGTCGAACCCCACTTTCCGCGTTGGCCTCCATACCCATCCTTCAAGCTATTCAGTTGTTCCAGGTGGCAGCACGAGGAGTTTTCCATATCCCAAAGTGTTGAGTTGGCCAGATAGTCCTCAATCCCAAGAAGGCAGTTATTGAAGCGGTTGGTGGTGGTTAGACATCGTCTCCGTCCTAATGGGAAAGTCCTGCAATGAATTAAAGGCACGTCGATTCGCCGATGAAACTGTCAGAAGATCAATTGCGTCTTCCATAAGTTGCACGACCATTCAAAGATTGCGGCTGCAGAAGTGTCAGAAGCCATGCAGACGCAAAGTCTTCAATGCAACATCTTGGTTCCGCTGCTATTGTTGTTTTGAGTATATGTAGGCATTTTTTCCATTTTTGTATCTATCGATGGTAGAGCTAAGCTCCTGACTGTAGAGTTTCAACAAACATTCTGGTTTCCTGGTTATGTCTCTGTGTTTGAGATTTCTTGGTTTATAACATACAGTTTTCTTTTTCCATCTTTGCTTCGTCTCGTGCCGGGGAGTTCACAGTCGAATGATTCGCGTGGATTGTTGCATTTATGTTATGATCAAGGATTTATCGTGACATTTTTTTATTCTCTGGTCTTCTATGTTTGAATATAAAAGGACTTTGTGTTCGAATGCTTTCTCCTCCAGTCTGTTACGAACTTGATGTCTGTGATAGACTTTCGCACTCTTCTTACTCAAGTCTTCCACTTACTCACCCTTTTACTGCAACTCACTATTTGGAGTTTATCAAGACCTCACTTGTTCATGCATGCCTGGCCTAGTTTCTGAGTTGAGACAATATTTCTCTGAGTTTCCTTCCATTTGATCACCCCCTTTTAAACAAATCGTGACATTAAAATGATGGGCGTCGGGCTCTACTCCTACAAGCAATCCAGGAGTGACTTCCGTTGCCAACAGAAGGAAGACAAATCATGGACAACATCATCCATTCCCACGAGCTAATCCACACCCTGAAAATTCAGAGGAGAGGGGGAATGATAATACAACTGGACCTAGCAAAATCTTATGACAAAATTAGCTGGAAATACATGGTCAAGGCTCTAGAAGCCTTTGGTTTCACCCAGCACTGGATCAACTGGATTTTCATCTTAGTGTCCAGGATAAATTACTCGCTCCTAATAAATGGAGCCCTAGCCAAACCTTTCTAGCCTACGAGTGGCATCACATAAGGAGACCTGCTTTCCCCCTTCCTTTTCATTCTGATGATGGAAGGCCTCAGTCGAAGCATCAAAAGCACAACAACAACAGGCAAAATAATAGGCATCAGACCTTTCAAAAATTGCCCTACCTCCACACACCAACATTTTTTGGATGACACCTTACTCCATGGCACACCCACGGTCAAGGAAGAAAAATCCTATAAAATAATCCTAGAAGATTTTGGGGAAGCCTCGGGTGCCAACATCAACCACTCCAAATCTATGATCTTTTTCTTCGACACCAACCCTGCAATCCAAAGAAACCTGGCCAATATTTTGGGTTTTGAATGCAAAACACTCCCATCCAAGTACTTGGGCATCCCCTTGATAGACAGAGCATACAAATGTCAACATGGGAGGGCATGATCAACAAGTTACAGGAGAGGGTGAAAAACTGGACATACAGATCCCTCAACCTAGCGGGGAGACTCATATTGACCAAGTCGGTTCTGCAAGAAATTCCGACCTTTATGATGTCCATATTTCCAACCCCCAAGGGGATAATACAAAAAATAAGAACCATCCAAAGGGACGTCCTATGGCGAGGAGCGGAAACAAAGAAAAAATGGGCCCTGGTGGCCTGGGAAAAGGTCTGCAAACCAAAAAGCAAAGGAGGTCTAGGGCTACAAGACCCACAAGTAACCAACGATGCCTACGGGGAAAAACTCTGGTAGTGATGAGTCAAAGAAATTTATACACCGTGGGTAAACCTATGGAAGGCCAAGTATGATCGGAATTAAACTAACAAGACCGAATCCACTTTAGGGGCACCAGGGAGAGATCAACCATCTGGAATCTAGCTTGGCGCAACAAACCCTGGATACAGAAACACAGCTTTTGGGAAGTGAGGAATGGAAAAACAACCAGAGTCTAGGAGGATTATTGGCAATAGGAACCCAGAATGGAAAATCTGGACAGGGAGGAACTCCAACTGGACATGACTGTGCAAGGCAAAACCAGAGTCTACCACTTCTGGAAACAAGAAATAGATTGCAACAGATGGAGAATCTGGGACAATCTCAGTTCGCAAAATAGAGACCAGACCACAACAAGTGTGAAAGAGGTGGAGGAGGAACTGGGGAAAAGGAAAATTGTAGTCTTATAAGAAGAGAACCAACTGATATGGGGACAAAAAGATGGTGGGGAATTCAACTTGAAAGAAGTCTGACATTACATCGCGGACCAGGACCAAGAAGATCCAACGCAACAATGGGATAAGCTTTGGAACAGCCCCCAATGGCCAAAAATAAAAAATAAAAAATGGTTAGTACTTCACAACCAAATTCTTACTTGGGAAAAACTAAGGAAAAGGGGATTCATTGGCCCATCACGATGCCACCTCTGTAAAGTTAAGGAAGAAACAATGAATCATCTCCTCGATGAATGCAACTACACAGCAGAGATTTGGGACTGGGCGGCATGTATCTTTCGACAGTACAATAGGATCCGTGGTAACATCTGCACAACCATCAATATCTGGAATGAGAATTATAGCGAAAATGAAGAGGTGAACCTCTGTTGGACCCTCATTCTGGGAATGATCATATGGGAAATATGGAAAGAAAGGATTTGGCACATCTTCAGGAATGAAAGTCGGTCGGAAGGGAAACTCAAGGAAACAATAATATCCCTGATAAGAGAAACGGTGCAGAGCCACAACTGCCAGACAGGAAGAGCGCAACTCGCAAGCCAGGACTCTTGAATCCTAGAAGCTTTTCACTTGAAAGATGGGTGCAACCGCACTCAAGTAAGGAGGCTACCGCAACTCCAAATAGGTGAGCGCAACTGGAATCCCCCTCCAGCAGGGTCACTCAAGTTGAATTTCAAAGGGGCGTCAAAAGGAAATTCAGGCATGACAAGAATGGGAGGGGTAATCAGGGATAGTGATGGAAACATAATATGGTTGTACGCTGGGAGTATGGGAAACTCAACCAACAACACCATGAAATTCGGATCCCTAGAGACCGATCTCTATATTTTAATCCACAAAAGAATGAAAAACACCATCATGGAAGGTGACTCCACGTTGGTTATCAACACAGTGAAGTGACTCCAAAATGGCACCAAAGTGGGTAAAATTCTGAGGCACTGACGCTTGGCACACTCCCCGCAAAAAATCCAGGAGCATCTGCAAGCGATGGACACAATGGAGTTGCATTGGGTTTGCAGGTTAGTAAATGGACTGGTGCATAAAATCACTAATGAGGGGGTTAGCAAGGAAGGACTAGAAGTAGACACTACCTGGAGTAACATCCCGAATGGTCAGTTCAGAACAGATTGCATCCAACTAGTGACAAAAGACCGTGATGACAGCCTAAGTATGGACGACCACACCGAGGAAGGAGGCACAAGGCTAACTAGTGGGCATGAAGGATCCAGGCAGAATCTGATAGGTCGTCACTCGACCACAAGTTACAATGTGGACTTAGACCACACAACAGACGAGGGTATGGCACCAAGGTCCTATCAATAGGAAGAAGTACAGGGGTAGTTCTTGGGAAAGTAGAGAAGGTAATCAACAGGCCGCAAGTGAGGAAGGGAAAAAGGTGTTACCATGGACAAGTATGGATACACCTCACCCAAGTACATGTATGGGGAGTATCACAGTTGGTTGTACAATGTGTAGGGGAAAGGGTTGGCACAAGGGTCATGGTCGGTTCATCATGAGCACACATATCGAGACAGAGAAAAAGGACGAGAAGGTACACCTCAATGGGTAGACTATGATTGATAGGATGAGCCTGCATCTAGGGAAATCCCAGAAGAGAAGAAGCACCAGGAATAGATACAGACAAGAAAAGAGAAACTACAGGAGCTACCACAAAAAAAAGCGATGTGTAGATAGGAACAAGAGGAGAATTCAAGGAAAAAAATACCACAAACCAGTCGAGATGGTTCATATGAAGAAAACTCATAGTAAGACAATCCCCTGAGGCAAATAACCTCTGACTAGCCCCCAAAGGATTACCAGGATGGAATAAGTGGCCAGAGAAGCCAAGGGCACCTTTCATATGCCGGTCGAACCAAAATGAATAGAAATCATCATCAGGTAGGAGAAAGAGTCAATACTAAACACAAGGGTAAAGCTTGGAAGGAACTGATTCAGGAAGCAAACTAGACAAGGGACCCAGGGGACACACATCCTACAGTAACCCTCTACCACAAAATAGTGGAGGATGTATGGAGAACAAAGATGTTAATAGGAAAGGTGAGCTCTGAAAGGAAATATGCCATCTGGAAGGATAACAGGGACCACAAAAAACTGCTTACAGAGATCCTAAGCCACCTCAGCAACCTGGAGGCCAGTACAAAATGGCTAGCTGAGGACCAGAGGAACCAAAAGGATAAGATGGAGCGAATGGCAGCCCAATTCCACCTATACTTGCGCTACGTCCATCACATGGACATCATGCTAGAGGAATGAAATGGAGCCCTAGCTTGTATCAGAAAGACTCGTACGGTGGTCCAGAGGGATGAGAACAAGGATAGGAAGGATGAAGGAAAAAAACATCTCATCATCCTAGACTAGTGTTGGTTCATCCAAGGGTCAAGTCATGCTTCTCAGCGTAGGATCAGCCTCCTTTTGTTTCTTTTTACATATGTGTTTTTTGTTTAACTTTTCAAAACTGGATATGGTAGGATTGGGCCAGTTTCCCAAGGTGGAGGCCCAGCCATACCATGTTGCTATCTTAGAAAATGCAACTCTGTAACCCCTAGTCTGGTTTCTGTTTTGGCAGACCAAGGAGTACCCCCCCTCTTTGTATCATAATCTCTTCTAGTAATACAAGAATTTTACTCACTTACAACAAAAAAAACATTGTTCTTGCAACCTCTTGAACAATTTTTTTTTCCTTTCAACAACTTCATTCTATTGACGAGTTCTTGGAGATGAAAATTATCTCTTGATTCCATTATCTTCACAAAACTTAATGAATGTTTTAGAGGTAAATTCCCTCCATTATCTAATCTTGGACATTTGATCTTGAGATCTGTCTCATTGTCCACACAAGCTTTGAATGCCTTGAACTTTTCAAATGCCTTTAATTTTTCTCTGAGGAAGTATACCCAAGTCGTCCTTGTATAGTCATCAATAATCAACATGAAGTAATGTTCCCCTTGTATACTTCTAGTCCTAGTAGGTCCACATAAGTTAGTGTGAACAAGCTCCAAGGGTCTCAATGTAGAGTATTCTTTTGTCTTGAATTTGACTTTCATCTGCTTCCCAAGTTGGCAATGCTTACAAACAGGTTCGGAAGGTTTTAGAATATTTGGCACGTCCTTCATTGCTTCCTTTTTACTAGATTTGATCATATTGTCAAAGCTCAAGTGTCCCATCCTTTTGTGCCACGTCAGCTTTCATCTACTTGACTCATGTAGCATTCTTCTTCTTCTTTAATATCTAAAATATATACATTACTTGAGGTTCTTGGTGCAATAGATACTAATTTTCTTGATCCTTCCTTCTTGATTTTGCATTTCTCGGAGTAAAAAATGAGAATATGTCCTTGATCACAAGTTTGGATTACACTTAGAAGATTAGGCTTCATATTTTCAACTAGTAGCACATTTTCTACTTTATTTTTCTTGTTTCCCAAAGTGATTGTGCCTTTTCCAAGTATTCTAGCAGATACATTATCTTCAAATGTGACACTTCCTTTTTCCTTCTTTGTCAGATTGAGAAATTTTCTTTTATCTCTTGTCATACAATTAGAGCATCCATTGTCAATATACCATTGACACTTTTTGTTATTGGCATATAGGGCTACTTCACATTTTGTTACCTTTTCTTCCATATGTTTTTCTTTCCATATATTTTTATCTCTATTGTTGGGAATGCTTGTCTTCAAGGATTGCATTGATAATCTACATTCACTGGATTTATGACCATAATTTTTGCACTTGTGACATTCAACATTGTAATCTTGTAAAGGAGAGAATGAATTATAGTTTCTTTTCTCTGCATTATTCTTGTTGTTCTTATATCTTTGGACATTTTTAGGATTGTACTTTCTATAGGCTTTACAATGTACTACTTTATGTCCAAAATTATTGCAAAAGTAGCAATAGCCAAGGAAGATATGTTTATATCTATTATGGGGAGTCCTTTTGTTCACTATATTCTTTTTGTCTTCTTTTTCTTTTGTAGGAGGTGTTGATTTTTGTTTATTAGGAACACTCTTTAATGGTACCATCTCCCCCTTGTTATCTTCCCTTTTTAAAGGGCTTCTAAGAGAAACTGCATAATTGATTGGTTGTTTGTCGGTCTTCTCTTTTGCATAGGTTTAATCTTGATCATATCCCAGTCTTGTCTTATCGTTTGGTGATCTTTGACTATTAATAATGTCATTCAATATTTTTGAATTGTTCTCAAATCTTGATTGGTTGTTTCCTTTCTCAAGATCCCTCTTTAGTTGAACAATTTCAATCTCTAGATTCTTACAATCTTGTTGTTTTTCATTGAGTTGTTTAATCAAGACTTCCTCATTTCTCTTGGCTTCTCGAAGTTGGGTCTGCAGGTCAATGATGATTTGCTCTGATTCTTTGATGGTTTTTGAAACTTTATTTTCTCTTAATTATTGTGCTTCTTCAAATTCTAGCAGAACTTGTTCTTCTTTTTATACTTTTTGAGTTCATCCAAAGCATTGATTAGTTCTTCTTCTAGGTATTCTTCTCCTTCATCCTTAGAATTTTCTTCAATCTCAAAAGTATTTTTAGAAAGATTATCATAGGTTTCTATACCCATAAATAGATGTTCTGTCTCTTCATATTCACTTTCTTTAGATGAATTGTTGTCCTCTTTGGTGTAAAAGGTCTTCTTCTTTTTGTTTTTGGTTTTTCCCTTTTTATGGTCTTTTTTATTGTAATCTTCTTCATCATCGTTATCTTTTTGTTTGGAATAGGAACATTTGTTAGCGAAGTGTCCAATTTTTTCATAGTTGAAACATTTGAAAGGTAACTTCCCTTTGTATTTTCCAAACCCTTTCTTGAGTTTTATTATAAATTTGGCCTCTTCTTCATATGATATATCTGAGTAATTTTCATTTGGCACATGCTTATGGTTCCTTGTTTATTTTGATGATTTGAAGGTTCTTTCCCTTTTTGATGACTTTTCTTTCCCGATTCTCATTTCATATGCTATAAGACTCCCATGAAGTTCATCCATTGTAAGTTTGTCAAGGTCTTCTCGATATTCTAAGGTAGATACCTTGGCATCATATCTCATTGGTAATGATGTCAACACATTTTGGACAATAATCTTGTCTTTTAGCTCTTCTCCCAATGCTCTGATTGAATTGACTATTTCATCCACTCTCTGAAAATATCTTAAAATGTTTTCTTTCTCTTTCATCTTCAGACTCTCAAACCGCCCTCTGTGTGTTTGAATTTTATCTTGCTTGACCTTTCCATCTCCTTCATAAACGATATTCATTTTATCCCAAATTTCCTTTGCTTATTTACAGTGCATCACTTTTGCAAATATAGGATTTGCTAATCCTCCAAGAATAACATTAACAACTCTTGAATTGTCATTGCAGATATTCTTTGCAACAATATCAATAGGTGGAGTAGATGGATCAATGTAACCATTTTCAACATATTTCCAGACATCACAGCCAAGGGCCATCCGATAGCTTTTCATTCTTATACTCCAGAAAGCATAATCATTTCCTTTAAACAATGGTGCTCTGTTGGAGGACATTCATTCTTACTGATCCATTTTATCTCTTCAGAATATACCTTCCAGTGGTTAAATTGTGGTGAAGGAACTTGCTCTGATACCAATTGTTGAAATATTTTCCAATACTGAGAGGGGGGGTGAATCAGTATTGCTTCTTCTTTTAAAATTTTAGTCAGTTATTAATTAAAAAATTAATTAATCATAACAATTGATCAACAAGAATGTATTGAATACAGAAATTTAAATATAACAATAACAAGTACAAGTTACAATTGTGTGAGAGACACCAATCTCTCTTCTTTTGAGCACCAACTCAAGGAGACACCAATCCCTTGGTTTTAGAGAACCAACTCTAGGAAGAACCAACTCCCTTGTTTCAAATCACCAACTCTAGGAAGCACCAACTCCCTTGTGAAACATGATTTAACCTACAAAGCACCGTAATGCTCCTGAGCTCCACCCTACCACCCTCATTGCATAAAAATGTTTAAAGATTATTTCTTAGACTCTGCTCCTGCTTCTGATGTAGACTGTAGAGACACTCTCCTTCTTACCATTTTTCTTTATTTTTATAGTCTCTCAAGAGGTATATGATATTGAAACAATGTGTCTTTTTGTAAAAGAGCAAATGAACCAATGTCTCTTTTTAATAATAAAACATTGCACCTCTTCATTTAATTAACACAAATGTTGACTTTTATGTTTATTAATTGATTTTAATTTACAAAGGCGTCCAAATCAGAAAGAGAGTTATGGAAATGAATTTTAAAATTATACGACATGGGTTTTGTGCAGAACATGCCCAATTAGCAAATATGTGTGTATTTTCCCTAGAAAATGTGTGACATGAATGGTACAGGAGGTTCTTTGAAGGAAAATTTCCTAGATTTATTGTTGTGATTGCCTTTTAAACTTGCCAATTGAAGCATCCACTTCAGCAGTAGAGATTTGGTCACATATCCACATTCCTCCTTTATCATCAAGCTAACAGAGTGGACTTGAAAATTATAAGAGAGGATTTTAAATGACGTCTTCGCTTCCACATTTGTGTTGACTATGGTCAAATTGTCATGTCCAATCCTGTAGCATGGAATTGCAGTGAGTTGCAACACTCATCTTGTAGCGTGGAGTTGCAGCATAGGAGTTGCAGTGAGTTGCAACACTAATCTTGTAGCATGGATTTGTAGCGAGTTTCAAAGAGTTGAAACTCCAATTATATAGCATGATCCGGCAATTTTTGAGACTTTGATCCAGTGATCTAGCGATCACAATGAATCTCTGATAATTTTTCTCACACCTTCTTAGAGGAAACTCTCATCAAATATCTTACATGCCTTGAGAGACAATATTTTGGCCTTTATTTCATTCACTTGAGAATGGATGACAATGATCTATAACTTTTATAACAAGATTCTTCAAGGAATAAGTAATGAAGGATATGTGAAGCATCCCCCTTTCTTAGATTTTTATTCCAGATTCTTGACACTTGTTGTATTATATTGAAGCACCAGATTTGACCATTTCTTCTTGTATTTAGAGCACAACAACTTCTTTTTGAGGTTCCATTGTAAATGTCTTCCAATGGTATCTTCATGGAGTGAGTAAGCCCTTCACTTATGTTCAATTGCTTCTTCTGTGAATGGGTGTCAGTAACATAATGCAACACAAACTTTTGCTAGGATACTAATATGAATACATAAACATTAATCAAGTTCTCGGTGACCATATTTATCCTCTTTCCATCAATTCTAACAGCATACACTATGTCCAATATTGACCATATTGGCCTCCTTTGACATTAATGCCAACACCATAACACCATGCCCAACACCTCTATCGCTTCATTAAAACTAGACGATATCCACAACATGTACAAGCTACAGAAACCATAAGTATACTTGAACAAGCATATTTTGGATACATCTAGAAATGAAAACCTCGCTTTGGTTGAGCTAGTTAAAGAATGGTGGGGTGATTTTAAACCTTTCACAAAAAGGAAATAGACTGTACTAGATCCAATATTTCAAATAATTATACCATCTTCTAGTAGCAATTATTTGCAAACTTTATGGTGAAGAGTGGTGTACTCACTTCAAGATTGAGTGGGTACCATTAGCACACCATGTGGCTGAAGCGTGTCAAGTATTCAATCAATCCCATGTTTTATCCATCTCCATTCTTAAAGAAGTCAAAGAAGCTCTAGTTAACAAAAGGATAGGTTTTTACATGTATGCTTTATTAATTGATGGTGTATGTTCATCAATTATTTTTCCTTTGATGGGTTGGAGTTGGAACCCGAGCATGCCCCTTGTACATGTATATTGTTCAGAATTATGGGAATGTATATTTAAAAATCATTTTTATGACATCTATGACAATTTCATAGCACCTTTGTTATATTTCATATGTAATCAGCCACCCCTTAGACTATCAAAGGAAGCCATAGAAACCCTCAAGGATATAGGGGACTTGTACATGGTAAAACATTACACTTATATCAGGACCTTCAGGTGCACCTCTGCCCCACATTTTCTTCCCAAGTATGTCCATGATATGTTAATTGTTATAAAAATTTCCTATCAAACCATTGAGAAAGGAATCACCTCCTTTTTATCTACACATGCAAAGAAAACATTGAAAAATTTTCCTATCGAAGTGGGAATATTTTTGTTATTGAATGCTCCTCATGTAAGGAAAGAATCCATAACTCTCAAAGAGCTCATTCTATGTACAAGTTTTTCTAAGATACATGACGCGAGGGGTGTTGTAGAAGAACATATAAATGTTGTGGGATTGGCCCCCTATTACAAACATGATCATAATGCTTGAGATATAATCTTCCAGGGAGCCATGTCATATGAGGAGATATTCACTAACATTCAGAATAGTAAGGAATAAGAAAAAATGCAAGTTGATCAAGAGGAAAAAAGAAGGATGGTCAATATCCAAAGAGAACAATTGTTAGCAAGCAAGCAAGAATAAGATGAAGCTAAAAATCAAGTTGAGGCCCCTAAAAGGGAAGAAAAAATAAAGACGGCCCTGGAGGCAAAGGAGCGAATAAAGATAAAAAGTGGTAAGAGTAGGAAGAAACCCAAAAGATAGAGGAAGAGGAAAATAATAAGAGAGATGAAGAAAGGAAAAGAGTTTAAGATAAGAAGAAATAATAAGAATCAGCCCAAAAGGTTGTAGAGGAAGAAAAGAAAAGGAAAAAAGAAGAAAATAAAAAGGTTGAGGAGGAAAGGAGAATTACAAGCCAAGAAGAGAGAAGAGGAGGTAGATGAAGCATAAAGAATCAAACAAACACAATTATAGGAGGATAAGGAGAAAAAGGTTGAAAAAACTATTCCTTCACCATGTCAAGGAATTGGTCCAAGCAAAACACAAGGGCTTGCACTGCTTAATTCTCCCATCAATCCTAGCACTCCACTTAAAATTATACCAAAATTGTTTTCTTACTCCTCTTCACAAATAATTGACATTGATGATGTTGAATTATCCCTAAGGGATTATTTCTTCAACAAATATTGCAAGGGAATTTCTAAAAGAGCATAAAATAGACAAAAGGTTGAAGAGAATCCTAGTAAAGGAGCATTAGAACAAATGATTGTGTGGAACCTTGGAAGAAGAGATCATCAAAGAAATGTAGAAGAAATAGCCTCTACTTTGAGTGCCTTTAAATGTGCAAACTCCATTATTGTTAATGACCTTAATGTTGCATTAGATACCTACAAAGTAAGGGTATTGGTTCTAGAAGGTCGGTTGAGGCAACATAGGACTCAGATAGAAGATGAATTCAAGTAGTAGGCCATTAATAAAGATCAACAATGTAAAGCTTAACTTGAGGCCCTAAGGAAGGAACATGTATAGGACATTGAAAGGATGCAAATAGAATGTCAATAAAAAATCACTATATTTGAGCAGTAGAGACTACAAATTAAAGAGTATAAAGAAAATGTGCAAACTCTCAAAGCTCAATTGAACAAGATAAACAAAGCCATAATTATCCTAGAATTTGTGAAGGGGGGATCCTTGATAGCCAATGAAGATCCGAGGAAAACTCGTAGGTGTTTTTTTACTGAATTGGATGAAATCCAACAATGTCATGATGATTTAATGAAGTTATTGAATCAGGTAGAAATACAATTAGATAAGAGTAAAGCTTCCCAGGATGCCTTTGATGAGGTTGTAGACTAGAAGAAACAATAGAAAGAGACCCTTCAAATCTCCCAAGTTTTGATCACAGGGAAACGGGAAAAACCTAAGTGTTGATAGATACATGGAAGGCCTCTTATGAAGAAATTGAAAAAATTATTAAGATAGCCACCGAATCACGTTTCAAGTTATGGAACTCGGCCTATGACATTTTGGAGTAGTTTGATATGATAGCAATGGAAGATTTTAACCAAGTTGTTCCCGAAAAACTACAAATTGTTGAGGTATAGAAGAGTCGAGATGAAAGTAGACAAGCAATTATTCAGCTCAACGAAGCATATAGAGATGTTTTGAATAACTTCCTCGTAAAATCAATAAAGCTAGCCACTCTCTTTGAAGCCTACATTTAGAGAGTGCAAAAGGATTTGAAATGAGATGTTTCTAAGAAAAATTATGATGGAGAGTTACAAATAGAAAGAATGAAGTTGGATCATTTCGAAGAACCCTCAAAGGCTCATGATTTGTGGACCGCTTATAGAAATGGTTAAATTATTGAAGGGTCTTCATAAATGTTGTAATTTGTTCTTGTAACATCCTCCTATATTGAAATATAAAGGGAGACCTAAAATATAGGAATAGAAAAAAAAGGTAGAATACAATGTAGTGTAGCTAGGGGAATAATATGGGGTACCTAGGGAGGTACCCAAGGGGAATAATAATAGAGATATATTGTTATGTATGAAGACCAATTTTAATAAATAAGGCCTAGTTTGAATGCAATAAATGTAAGAGGACTTACCATGATGGCACCCTTTATCAATTTCTATGATGCATGCTTATATTTTAACTTCAAGTATGGTTAAGATACGGGCACTCCACATGTCCTTCATTCTGCTAGATAATTTCACTCTGGTGCCTAATTTGTAATGCCCCTCCTTGCCTAATTATGTTTGGCATAGAATAAAAAGGTTAACCCTGGATTAGTTGATGTGTTTCATGTGTATAGTATGGCTCATTTATCTATATAGATATGGTATGTATATATACTTGTGGCATGTGGAATGATTTCTAGGGATGATTTTGCATTCTTGTTTGATGAGTAGGTAGTTGTACATCATTATGATGGCATGATTGTTTTATGTGTTGGATGAATGGATGATAGAATAGATACTTAGAATATATCATTTGATTATATACTCACAAAAAATTATTGATTCTAGAAAGCTAGTATGAACTATGCTAGGTTGTAAAGACCTACAAGACTACTGGGTGGATTTAATTGCATAAAAGGGAAATATTGTGGAAGTCTAACTCTATGTTGTGGAAACATAATTAAACTAGTATAGTTTTCATTGGATAATGTTTTGATGATATAAGATAAAGCTTGTTGGAGCATAACTTATTATGTTCTTCTCTATCTTGGAGAACTCCATGATAGGAGTGATAAAAATAACTATTGTTGTGTTCTTCTCTGTATGGGAGAACTCCATGACAAGAGTTTGATGGAAAGAAATAAGGAGCATAATTCATATTGTTTTGGTTTGTATGGAACACTCCAAGGATGGAGTCTGACGAAAAGAACTACTATGAGTAACTTATGAAAGTAAAAACTATGATTGTATCGTTTGTGCATTTATCATTTATCTATTTGATATGTGTGCATGTTTCATGCATGTGTACGAGATAGGGAAAATCATTACCAACTTGCCAACAAATGGATGTGTGACATAACTGGTGAAGTCTTTATAGAGGTGGAGAGTCTCTCTCCTCGAAAAATATATGGGATGGTTATATCCCCTAAGGGAGAATTAATTTAAGAGACCATTTATCCACTTTGGAGGCCCAAATAATATTATTTAATTGAAAATTTGGGGAATATCCTTATTAGAAATTAAATAATAGGAAAAATGGGGAGATGCCACTTATCCCATGAATAGTCACCAAATTTGAAATTTCAAAAAATCGATTTATGCATGAGAATGTGAGGTTGAGTTTTCCTGAGGTTTATAAATAAAGTGGGTAATCCATGGGTTTGAGGGGGGGTTGTGAAACCAAAATTCTATTTAGGTGTTGCCAAAATTTAGTTGGAATCTTATGATAGCTTAAATGTTCCTTAGCTAGTTGAATATGGGTTGTTAATGAGATACTATGATACCTAAAACACTTATTAAAGGTTCCTTCGATGCTCTGACAAGTTTAGTGGGTGGAAAACCCACCATTGAATTATATTATCTATCAAAAACTTGGCTATGAGCCCACACTACTTGGGGGTCCAAGGGTGAGACGTTTTCCTTGAGTATGGTTGTGAGGAAATTGAATGGCAGCATATGAGTTAGCTAAGTGAAGGAGTAGGTGGTTGTAATTATATCTGAAGTGTTGGAATAACATTTGGTTACATATAATACCCAAGTATAATGAACTAGTTTATGATATATTCATTTTGTTGTTCATTTAGTTGAAGTAATTTGTTTGTCACTTTAGCTGGTAAAGGTATGGGCAAACAAGTCTGAACAAAAAAATGGCTACTATGATAAATTTGTTGAAGAAAACCCCTACTGGAAGTCAAAATTTCACATGAAAAAGAAGGTAACTTGTATTTAATTGCCTTCATTTACATTGAATTATTATTCTACTTTTAAAGGGAAGCATGTATGAGGGGGATCAAGCTTTATCCCAAAGGAAAACAAGAAATTTTTTTCACTTAGGGATTAGGTGAGACCACCAGTAATCAAGCAGAGGCAATGGCATTGTTGTAAGAGTTTATGATTTTGAAAGAAAGAGGTATTAATAAGCTCTTGATGGTTATGGATTCCAAAGTAGTTGTGTGAAATCAGTAGTTGTACAGTTTTTTCTGAAATTCTTAAACATCCTGCCCTCAAATGTCAAATACTTTTGAAAGATGAATAAAAGGCTACACCACTCCTCTTTTATGCATGAACGAGGTACTCCTTTTTTCCACTTCACCTCTTGATGCTATGTTTTGAGAAATCAAGCGCATGCATGTCTTTCTACGAGCTTGTTTTTGAACCATTTTTCTCCTTTAAGGGACAATCCCGTGGCTCGGGCCACAATATTCTCATTTACCCCATTCCCCCATAGAAACCCTCTACAATTTTAAATGCAACTTCATGTAAGGTAGGAATATAGTGATGGGGTATGTGATTGGTAAATAAGATTAGTCTTTAAAATTTTATAAAAACATAGGATGTAGATGCTAAGGTAAGAAGGTAGTTATAAAAAATCATAAGATGGGAAAAAGAACAAGACAAGAGCAGTTGTGTTTATTAATAAATTTCTTTTATCTTTAATAAATTAGAAGGATTTTAAAAACATATTCTTACCTCAAATTTTCTCATTCTTTCATAGTTACAGAGGTGAAATTTGGTTTTGAGCTATGTGTGGGAAAACTGGAGCTTGAAGACCATTGCAAAAGATGACCATATCCCAATGTTTTGAAGTTTGCTTACTGAAGAGAGATATGATGTGAATGCGTGGAACCTTTAGGCCTAATCAAATATGTATGAAATGTGTCTCAAACATGTATCAGGCTTCTGGACCATTTGGAGACTAAGAAATCTAATGTTTGTTGCCATTCCAAATTCATTCAAACCATGAAAAATACAAAAACTGCATCTACAGGTTTTTCGGTTTCCACTATACATTTATGGTACCAAAAGAACAGAGATCATCTAAGAGATGGAAAAATATTGTTGTTATGAATTTTGGGGATAAATGGAACATATTTTGATGCTAACGAGAATGTTAATACTTATTGAAGGAATGTAGATGAAAATTTTAGATTTTACCTATGCTCTAAAACCTGCAAATTATGGAAATTCTTTAAAAAAATTGAACTTATTGGTGGAATGCAGGCTACAAGTTAAAATCAAAGGACTATAGGCTGATGTTGGAGACTGATTCTACCTCAGGGAAAGATAGTGCAACAAGAATGACATTCCTTGTTTATTTGCACAATGCTAGAAACTACAAATTGTTGTTAGAAACACGAACCAGATAGTCTTCACCATAAACCCACACCTTAGCACAATTTCATCCATGTAAATAAATTTTACTGAAGTCAAACATAGAGAGAAATCATTGTATTATGATCATTAATGGATGTTTTTAACCAATGTGAGACAACTCGCCATTAATGTCAATGAGTGTCAAGTTTCCTAAGTACATCCTAACATGTATGAATGAATGTGTTGAAGTTAAGTCACATGCAGGATTTATCAATCAAGAGACCTTGATGAATTCCCATTGTTGACAGTGAGGAGGCTTTCCATTGATGTATGCAAGTCCCAAGTTAGTTATGAACATCTTCAATGTCAATCCTAGATGATGCATTGGAGTCAATGGGATGAGATTTGTCGGTAGGCGGGCCTTAAGGAATCCCACATCATCTGACACGAGCACAAAACACAAATAATTTTTAAGAACCATAATACAAAATTGAACCAACATGCAGAACTTTATTGAGAATTTTACCCGCCAGTTGCCTGATTTTCAAGTAAAACTCATGTCCATTTGTGCCAGTAAACTAGTTTTCACAACTGAACTTATTTTTCTTTTACTATTCCATTTATTTATTTATTATAGTTTACTACTCTACTTGAAAATAAAAAAATATTTTCTCAAGTGTAGAATTATTTCCAATAGATCCATGTGCATAATCGGATTACAAATATGCTCATATTCAAGTTTGAAAGATATGCTTTGAGGGGTGTTGGGAGGCCTCTTAGGCCCTTGTAATAAGCCATCATACAGTATACACTAGACATTGGTATAATGAATATATGAATATATGTGTAATAAATTACAAACAAAGACTAGTGAAGGATTTGAATGCTTGGCATTATACCCTGGACTACAACACTTTGGTTTCGTTGATGCGTGACTTGAACCAGGACCTTGATATTGGATGGAAGATTTGTTGAAGATGCATGTGGAAATAAAGAAGCTTGCATGAAGATGATCTTAGAGCGGCCTTTTTCCTAGTAGGTGAGAGCCGCATGGAAGAAGCTTGCATATAAGAACGAGAAAATACAAAATCAAAGATAAGCATATATTTAGAGAATAAAAGAATAAGAAAGTCAATGCTATAGATATTCACTATTAAAGATGCTTAAGAAAAATTATTGAAGATCGTTGGCAATTATTTTTAAAGATTATTGTAGACAATCATGTTAGTGTTTCATGTGGAAATAAGACTGATTCTACTAATAAAGAAACTCATGCTAATCGTGTCAAGAAAGCCTGCAAGAAAATAAGAAAATATGCAAACAAGAAAAAGAAAAGGGAGTACATGCCTTGATCCATTTTTCATAACATTACGGTTGCAAACTTTGTGTATGGAAGAATTGGTTTTGTATTAACGATGTAGCAGCTCATTCTTATTTATTTGAAAGTGTGAAGAGCGTTCATCAGTGGACACAGATCCATCTATGAATACACAAAAGAACAAGTAGTGGTGGTGTTGGATTAGAGAAAAAATGGGTTTCTTGTGCAAATATATCATTACTATGGGAGAGAAAGATGTGGGTCGGTCGAGACATGTTCTAGAAGATCAGTGATACATTTGTTTCGAAGCTCACATATTGGCTGAGAAGAATGATAGCTAGAATGAAAAAATAGATAGTTATAAGTTCATGTAAGGGATTCGAGTATGATGCTATAATATATCCTTTGAACTTTGATGATGGATGTTGGCAGGAATGGGATGAGAATCATCTGGTTCTTAAATGTGATGATGCCAATGCAGTGCACCTCAATGCAGCACATTTAGTCCATGAAGCATGCAACCCGACGTACCCTTAGTCATGCATTCAATTTCAGCTACTTAGTGAATTGTTTGTCATGAAAGAATGATCGTTATCCCACTGCATATGTAAAACATTGTGTAAGTATTGTTTGATATGTATTTTGAGTTGTAAAGACTTATTGTGAGTCACTGGATGAATGTTGAAAGCGTTGGATAGTGATGCATTTCATAATCCATGGTGGGAAGAGGAAGCTCATAACATTGGTCTTAGAGGGTTGTGTTGAGTTGTAGGCCTATATATACCGTGTACATGAATATGGTTTTTGATAGCACGCTACGCTTGAAAATTTGAGCTCTGGAGAATTTGCACATTGTTCTGTAGAAGAATATGTGTGAATTTATCACATGTTGATATAGGTCTCATTTATATTTGTAAATGAATATTGATGTCAAGAAAGAGTCTTATTGTATAAAATGATACATGAAGTAAATAGTTTAGTGGAGTCCATAGTCAAGTCTAAAGTCTTCGTAGTCAAAAACATAAAAAAGAAAATGTTGTGAGAAAATGTTGTCAAATAACTTGATTGAGTCAAGTGTATAATTGAGTCAATTAAGTCAGTTAAACAGAATGAGGAGGTTAAATGTGTGTCTCCTCCATGCACCCAAAAGAGATATAGAAGGATCAGAAAGACTTAAGAGTTCTCAAAGATCCTACAATGCACCCTTAAGCAACTAGAATGGTCCATGACCCCAATCCCAAAAAAAAACAAAAAAACACAACTCTGAGAACCTACTAAAATCTTCCTGATAAGGTCACAAAACAAATTTTATTTCATGTTAGTATTTTGGGGGTAGGCATCCAAATAACCCCCCGCTATCACTTTTCATCAAAAACATAGCACTTGAATGTTTATCATACTTCAAATGCTTCACCTCAAGTGTACCTACACCATAAGTCGAAAAGATACTTGTGAAGGGGCAAAGAATTAGGTTTGGTTATTCTGTGAAATCCTTCTTGAGCCACCTAGCTCTTGTGAGGTTTCCCAGCCCAAGGCCACTTTTTTAGGTTGAGAGTCCCCTGTTGCATTTGAAGGAGGTAACCTAGTGGCTAAAAACTAGGATTTCTACAGAGGTGGAAATTGTGGGCTGCAACTACACCTAGGAAATATTTTGAATGAATATTGGGAAATATTGCCAATCCTTCTAGGATATGCACCCTCTACCCCTCATTATAACTCGTCTTTCATACCTTCACTAGCCTTTTTTTTGGTGGGTTCATGTCCCATTATTGAGAGCTATTGGAAGGCTTAGTAACATTGAGAGGAAGGACGCTAGGTCTTCAGAACATGTGCTTTGTCTTTTTATTCCCCCACGTATAAAATATCCCACCCTACCCAAACATTTTACTTTAAAGTTGATAAATGTATGTTGTATCCATTTGACACTAACCATATTTAACTTTGTTCTTTTTTAAAGTAGGAAATCCTTATTTTTGAAAACACAAGTTAGCTATATTTTCACTTAACAACATCACACACACTTTTAATAGTCCAGAGCCACAGGAGACCCACTACCTCCTCAGAATTCAAGATGCCTACTTGGCCTCCCACCAATTTTGAGAGGTATTCTTGTTTTTACTGCTTCGCTAGTTCAACCTCCTCACTCACCTTTGAGTGCATTAGTCATCGGTTCAACGTTGTTTGGTCTACCTTGCTAGGGATAAATTCCCTTGACAACCTATTTAGTAGCCCTTCCTCCTCGGGCACCGACTGGACCATCAACCACCATGGAAGGACCACAAAACCTACCATGTATGGCCTCGTTAAATCTTCTTAATTTGAAAAAGCTCACCAATTACCCCATTTTACACGATGCAACTTGGACGAACATGCCAACCAAGCTCCCTTTAGACATTCGTAATTTTGATGGAAAACAAAACGAAGACCCAACTAACCATGTCATGACATTTCACTTGTGGTGATCATCCAACAACATCATAGATGATTATATTTGCCTACGACTATTTCAACGAGCCTTAACTGGTCCCTCAAAAAAATGGCATGTGGAAAAAAAGTAGGGTTTTGTATGACCTTCACACCTTTAGCCAAGGATTTCTTAGTATTTTTTTAATTACCATTACGCCAAAACACTAGCTTGGAAATCCTTACAGATTTTTGTCAAACTACTTCCACCCATATCGCAAATCACATCCACGAGTGGTTTTGATAAAGGAGCATGTGTTAAATTGAAATCCCATCATAAATACTCCTTGATTGGTTCCTCAAGTGATCCAGGTGGAGATAGGTGGCCACCCACCTCTTCCAACTGGCTCAAAACAGTTTTCTGACAATTTTGGCAATTTACTATTTTTAGCAGTTTTAACTTTTGGGGCCATCTTGAGGGCCTAAGTGAAGGTTTTCCAGGATAGAGATTCTCAATGATATCCAAAGGAATGATAGATCCCACAAAATGAATCTACTCGATGATACGTTTCCAATGGGCTATCATACGCCTAAAACGGAGATCGTATGCAAAAGTTACGACACCGGGAAGTTGATGTACTAACTTACCCAAACGGGGCCCACATGACTTTTGGCACTTCATCTCCTAGGGTTAGGTTTTTGGATGTCTAGAGTTTTTGCCATTCTTTTTTATTGTAAAAAGGCCTTCAGAGCCTCATTGTAATCATTTTCTTTGAATGAGCGTAGCCATCTCATCTCTTCTCAAAGATAAGCCGCCACCATTCCAGCAAGCTTGTTTCCGTTGCATTTTACAGTTTCAGCTTATTTCCTTATTGAATAGAAAACCAGTTTTATTGTATCTTTGTTGTTTTGTGTTAAGAACCTATTAATAATCTGTAGTCATTTTTTTATGCTCATAAAATTTGGATCAATGGTATCAGAGCGGTTTGTTCCTTGTCGTCTTAATGCATGTCCCCAACGAGGTCGGAGTACAAAGAGTTGGGTCTCGAGCTTATTTCTCTTGAGGAGAAAATCTCTCGCACACCCAAGGGGCCTCTCATGGTAGGAGAAAATAAATATGATGAGACATGAGATCCTTTCAAAGTGTTGATTGAGGAATCCCTCATGCAACAAAGGAACGAGATGATGGATAGTTTCGCACAAATCCTTCTACGGCTACCAATAGGCGATGCATCTTCTTCGAGCAGAGGCGCCACCCCCTTTAAGGTACAAATAAAATTTGATATTCCTATATTTGAAGGCCATATAGACGTAGATGTTGTAGACAAGTGGTTGAATCTAATAGAGGGGTATTTTTTTGTCCATAACTTTTCGAATAGAGAAATGATTACTGTTGGGCTCCTCAAAGTCATTCCTCACGTCAAAGATTGGTGGAAAATTTTTTGTGAGAAAAAGGAAATAGAGGAACCCTCACTATTTATAGTCACGGCCACCTGGAATTCCTTAAGGGATGTTATTAAGGAACAATACTACCCTGTCGAAAGTTATGATGACTTGTATACCAAATGGACCACACTGCGGCAAGAAAGAGACCAAGCAGTGCAAGATTTCATGAATATATTTCATACCTTGTGCACCAAGCTGGGTATCAAAGATTTGGAGCAACATCTGATGCTCAAGTATCGCGGCACCATGCATAGATACGTCCAGAAAAAAATGGAATTTTTTGGACATCTCATCCTTGGGCGCGGCCTACCAATATGTCATCAAAATCAAGCAGAAGCTCAAACAAAAGACGCGGCAATTTGGTCCTGGGAACCTTTCTCAAGAAAAGCCAGGAAAGGGAAACCCCAACCCATAGAACAAAGGAATGAGAAAATATGGACAGTATCTGGAAAACCAGTCCAAGCCGCAAGTAAAGAAGGACTCCGGAAAGACAAAGAAAGATATCGGGAAGTGGTGTGACTTCCATAAGATCCCTTGGCATAACATTGTTGACTATCGCTCAAAGCAGTCGTTGGAGGCTGAAGTCAAAGCCTCTGAATCAGATGCAGGTTCAGAATCTGAGCCAAAACCAGAAAGGGGAAGATGAATCATTGATGAAAAACATAGTGCCACCATTGCTACCACCAAGCTCCAGCCTGGTGAACCAGATGAACCAGAAGAAGGAGAACACCTCTTCCATTCACATATGTGGGTAAAAGGCACCCAACTGCACTTCAATGTGGATAGCGGTATCCAGAAGAACCTCATCTCAACAAAGGTCATCAAGCGGCTAGCCCTGTCGAAAACACAACACCCACAACCCTACACCATTGGATGGCTCTACCAAGGAAGCGATCTCCACGTCAACCAACAGTGTCGACTGTCTTACGGCATCAAGCCCTTCAAAGATGAGGTATTATGTGATGTTGCTCCTCTCAAAGTTTGTGATGTTATTTTGGGCCAACCTTATTTATGGAAATTTCATGTTGTATATGAGTCTAGGCCATGTAGTGTTATTATTACTTTGAACAGTAAATTGTACATGATACCCGAGGCAGTCCCACCTAGTGTTATTTCCTTGATATTTTCTAAGCAATGCAGGAAGGTCATCTCTCAGATGGCGAAGTTTGTCTTCTTCGGGATTCGCTCTCAGAATAAGAGAAAGATCACAGCCACATCCAGGGTCTCTGCAGCTGACCTCTCCACACAGCAGAAGCAAGTAGATAAGTTAGTGGAAGAATACTCAAATATCTTCTCCTCACCTAACGGGGTACCTCTGCACTCCAGGTCAAGCACCCCATCGACCTGACCATCAGTGCATTGTTTCCAAATGGGCCAGTATATCATCACTCTTTGTTAGATAATGAGGAGATCAAGTGACAGATCTAAGAACTCCTCCATAAGGGGCACATCCGTCCCCATTCATCACCTTTTGGTAGCCCAATCGTGTTGTTAAAGAAGAAAGATGGAACCTGGCGACTCTGCATTGATTACCGAGCTCTGAATAAAATCACGGTCAGAAACCGGTACCCGATTCCCCGAATCGACGACCTCCTTGATCAACTCAACAGAGCCAAATACTTCAATAATATTGACCTGAAGTCTAGCTACCACCAACTCCCGATAGAACAGACAGATGTATGGAAAAACCGCCTTCAAGTCAAAGGAAGCCCTTTTTGAATGGTTGGTCATGCCCTTTGGTTTGACAAATGCTCCAGCCACTTTCATGAGGATGATGGATGATATCCTGTGACCATTTACCAATAATTTAGTAGTGGTGTATCTAGATTACATTCTCATTTATAGCAAGACTTGGGTCGAACATTTGCATCGTATTCAGCAGGTTATGCACACCCTGTGGCAGCACAAGCTATATGCCAACTTGGAAAAATGCTCCTTCGGCATGGACAGGGTCCATTACCTGGGATACATAATTGATCAGCATGGTGTACATGTGGATCCAGCCAAGATCCAAGTCATCTATGACTGGCCAACCCCAACCACACTCACTGAGATTTGGAGCTTCTTGGCCCTTGCCAATTTCTACTGCAGGTTCGTGTTGGGATTCTCCCATATTGCATGGGCCTTTAGACAAATAACCAGGGGTGGTGGTAAGGATAAATTTGTGTGGATTTGGTCCCAACAACAAGCGTTCGATGATTTGAACCAATGCTTGTGCTTAGCCCCAGTACTTTCACTACCAGACCTGGAGCATCCCTTTGAGATCGAGACATATGCTTCAGACTATGCGGTGGGCGTCGTTCTCACTCAGCACGGCCACCCCGTGGCCTATCATAGTGATACATTATCAGATGTTCTCCATAAGTACCCTACTTACAACAAAGAAATGTACTTCATTGTGCAAGCTTGCCGCTAGTGGAGACATTACATTCTTGGGAAGGAGACAATCATCCACACTAATCATAAGCCACTGCAGTTCATGCAAACACAAGGAAAATTGAAAAATGATCACCATCAAAAGTGGTCCACATACTTGCAACAATTCCACCTCAACATCAAGTATAAAATAAGAAGCACCAATTGCATCGTTGATTGCCTTAGTAGACTGCCATTCGTGGCACTCACCACGGTGCTAGACCCCTGCGGCCATGAGACCTTTGGATGGCCCCAACTCTATGAGACAGACCCGGACTTTGCCACCAACTACCAAATGTTGGGTGCAAATGTAGTTGTAGATAATTTCCATCTTTAGGATGGGTTTTTGTGTCATCTGGGCCATATCTGTGTTCCATCAAGATAGCAAGCGAAGTTGATCTAGGAATTCCACTACAGTTGGGTGGTAGGACACTTCGGCATTGAAAAGACAGTGGCGATGCTACAGAAACATTTCTATTGGTCGAAACTTCGACAAGAGGTCAGCAAGTATATCAAGTCCTACACTACCTGTGCTATTGCCAAACCGACAACTAAGAAATAGGATATGTACACCCCCCTTCCTACTCCTAAGAGGCCATGGGAATCCATCTCAATGAACTACATGTCGGGCCTCACATCCACTAAGTGGGGAAATGACTGTGTTTTGTGGTTGTTGATCGCTTTTCTAAGATGGTGCTTGTGGTTGCCTGCAAGAAGAACATCATAGTAGAGGCCACTACCAAGCTCTTCTTTGAATGAGTATAGGTACATTTTTCAATCCCACAAACCATTGTCTCTAATCGGGACAATCAATTTCTTAGCACATTCTGGTCGATCCTCTAGTCACTGTTGGACACCAAGCTCAACAAATCCACGGCCTTCCACCCCTAGACTGATGGCCAAACTAAGGTTGTTAATCAAATGATTGTGCATATCCTTCGCATGTATAATTCAAAGCACCATCGCACATTGGATGAGAGCCTTTCCCTATGTCCAACATAGCTACAACCAAGCCTTGCATAGCTCAACCAGCCACAGCCCCTTTCAGGTGGGGTTGGGATTCCAACCATTGGGTCCCATAGATGTCGCAATTCCCCTTGCGAACACCTCGATCGACTCATCTTCTGCACCAATTGAAGCTGACAAAGCCACCTAGTTCATTGAGAGGATCCAGCACATCTACCAACAGGTTCAATATATCCTACAGAATTCCAATGACAAGTACAAGCAGCGCCATGATCAACATTGGGTGCCACATAAGTTTCAGGTGGGCGACAAAGTTTGGTTGCACTTGCAGAAAGAATGCCTTACAGGACCCCATCGAAAGCTTCACCCACTCTATTATGGGTCATACACCATCACCAAGGTCATGGAGGATAATGCTTTTGAGCTCAACATTCCTCCTTTTCTTGGCCCGCACCCAATGTTCAATGTGGATCTCCTTCGCCCTTATTTCCCACCATTATTGGACACCTCAAACATAGCAGAGCAGCTGACACCAACAAATCTCAACCTTGACTACATACAATAGGCATCCAGTGATCATATTGTGGACACACATATTAAGGGAACTCGACAACAAAGGATCCAACTTTATCGAGTCCTCAAAGCAGGGCAGCTCCTGCACCAAGGCAAGTGGCTCACCCGGGGTCAAATTCAATAGCAATTTCCTCATCTGATGGGGGAACTCAATGTAATGCAGACCATTTCTTCCTAAGGAGGGAGGATTGATCCAAGTTGATATCGGTGACCACCCACCTCTTTCAATTGGCTCAAAATAGTTTTCTGACAATTTTGGCAATTTACTATTTTTAGCAGTTTTAACTTCCGAGGCCATTTTGAGGGCCTAAATGAAGGTTTTTCGGGATCGAGATTCTCCATGATAGTTGAAGGCATGATTGGGCCCCTAAAATGAATATCCTTGATGATGCCTTTCCAACGAGATATCATAGGCCTAAAATGGAGATCGTATGCAAAAGTTACGACCCATGAAGTTGATGTACTAACTTACCCAAATAGGGCCCACATGACTTTTGGCGCTTCATCTCCTAGGGTTAGGTTTTTGGATGTCTAAGGTTTTTGGAATTCTTGTTTATTGTAAAAATGCCTTCAGAGCCTCATTGTAATCATCTTATTATGAATGAGTGCAGTCGTCACATCCCTTCTCAGAGATAAGCCGCCACCATTCCAACAAACTTGTTTCTGCTGCATTTTACAGTTTCAGCTTATTTCCTTATTGAATAGAAAACCAATTTTACTGTATCTCTATTATTTTGTGTTAAGAACCTGTTAATAATCTGTAGTCATTTTGTTCTGGTCATAAAATTCGGATCAGTGGTATCAGAGCGGTCTGCTCCTTAGTGTCTTAATGCATGTCCCCAATGAGGTCGGAGTTCAAAGAGTTGGGTCTCGAGCTTGTTTCTCTTGAGGAAAAAAGCTCTTGCACACCCAAGTGACCTCTCATGGTAGGAGAAAGCAAAGATGACAGAACATGAGATCCTTTCAAATTGTTTATTGAGGAAGCCCTCACGCAACAAAGGAACGAGATGATGGATAGTTTGACGCAAATCCTTCGACGACTACCAACAGGCGATGCATCTTCTTTGAGAGGAGGCGCCACCCCGTTCAAGGTAAAAATGAAATTAGATATTCCTATATTTGAAGGTCATATAAAAGCAGATGTTGTAGACAAGTGGTTGAATCTACTAGAAGGGTATTTTTTTGTCCATAACTTTTTGAATAGAGAAAATATTACTTTTGCGCTCCTCAAAGTCATTCCCCACATCAAAGATTGGTGGGAAACTTTCTATGAGAAAAAGGAAACAGAGGAACCCTCACTATTTACAGTCATGGCCACCTAAGATTCCTTCAAGGATGATATTAAGGAACAATACTACCCTGTCGAAAGTTATGACGACTTGTATGCCAAATGGACAACATTGCGGCAAGAAAGAGACCAAGTAGTGTCAGATTTCACGAATATCTTCCATACCTTGCACACCAAGCTGGGTATCAAAGATATGGAGCGACATCTAGTGCCCAAGTATCACGGTGCTTTGCATAGATACATCCAGACTGAAATAGAATTTTTGGACATCTCATCCTTGGGTGCGGCCTACCAAGATGCCATCAAAATTGAATAAAAGCTCAAACAAAAGACGCAACAATTTGAGCCTGGGAACCCCTCACAAAAAAATCCCGAAAAGGGTAGCCCCAACCCAAAGAACAAAGGACATAGAAAATATGGACAGTATCTGGACAACCAATCAAAGCCACAAGCAAAGAAGGACACCGGAAAGACAAAGAAAGATACCAGGAAGTGGTGCGACTTCCATAAGAGCCCTTGGCATAACACTGCTGATTATCGCTCCAAGCAGTCATTGGTGGCCGAAGTGAAAGCCTCTGAATCAGATGCGGGTTCAAACTCTGAGACAAAACTAGAAAGGGGAAGATGGATCATTGATGCATAACCTAATGCGACCGTTGCTACCACCAAGCTCTAGCCTGGTGAACCAGACGAGCCAGAAGAAGGAGAATGCCTCTTCCATTCATAGATCTGGGTAAAAGGTACCCCGCTACACTTTATCATGGATAGTGGTATCCAGAAGAACCTCATCTCAGTAGAGGTCGTCAAGCAGTTGGCCCTGCTACAAACATCGTATCCACAACCCTACACCATTGGATGGCTCTACCAAGGAAGCGATCTTTGTGTCAGCCAACAGTGTCGAATGTCGTACAACATCAAGCCCTTCAAAGATGAGGTATTGTGTGATGTTGCTCCTCTTGAAGTTTGTAATGTTCTTTTGGGCCAACCTTATTAATGGAAACATCATGTTGTATATGAGTCTAGGCCATGTAGTGTTATTATTACTTTGAACGGGAAATTGTACAGGATACCCGAGGCAGTCCCACCTAGTATTATTTCCTTGATCTCTTCTAAGAAATGTAGGAATGTCATCTCTCAGACGGGGAAGTTTGTCTTCTTTGTGATTTGCTCTCAGAATAAGTGAAAGGTCACAGCCACATCCAGGGTCTCTGTGGCCGACTTCTCCACACAGCAGAAGCAAGTAGATAAGGTCATGGAAGAATACTCAGATATCTTATCCTCACCTACCAGGGCACCTCTGCACTGCCAGGTCAAGCACCCCATCAATATAACCCCCAACGCAGCATTGTTCAATGGGCCAGTATATCGTCACTCTCTGTTACAGAATGAGGAGAACAAGTGAAAGATCCAAGAACTGCTCCATAAGCGGTACATCCGTCCCAGTTCATCACCTTGCGGGATCCCAATCGTGCTGGTACAGAAGAAAGATGGAACCTGGTGACTCTGCATTGATTATCGAACTCTGAATAAAATCACAGTCAAAAACTGGTACCCAATTCCCTAAACCGACGACCTCCTTTATCAACTCACAGGGGCCAAATACTTCAGTAATATTGATCTGAAGTCTCGCAACCACCAGGTCCCGATAGAAGAGACAGATGTATGGAAAACCGCCTTCATGTCAAAGGAATTCCATTTTGAATGGTTGGTCATGGCCTTTGGTTTGACAAATTCTCTAGCCACTTTCATGAGGATGATGGACAATATCCTACGACCATTGACCAATACTTTTGTAGTGGTGTATCTGGATGACATTCTCATTTACAGCAAGACTTGGGTCGAACATTTGCATCATATTCAGCAGGTTTTGCACACCCTGTGACAACACAAGCTATATGCCAACTAGGAAAAATGATCCTTCAACATGGACAGGGTCCATTACCTAGGCTACATAATTGATCAGCATGGCGTACATGTCGATCTAGCAAAGATCCAAGTCATCTGTGACTGGCTAGCCCCAACCACACTCACTGAGCTTTGGAGATTCTTAGGCCTTGCCAATTTCTACCGCAGGTTCGTATTGGGATTCTCCCATATTGCATGGGCCCTTAGCCATATAACCAGGGGTGGTGGTAAGGAAAAATTTGTGTGGGGCCAATTCCAACAACAAGCATTCGACGATTTGAAGAAGTGCTTATGCTCAGCCCCAGTACTTTCACTACCAAACATGCAGCAACCCTTTGAGATCGAGACAGATGCTTCAGACTATGCGGTGGGCATCGTTCTCACTCAGGACGGCCACCCCGTGGCCTATCATAGTGAGACACTATCAGATGTTGTCTGTAAGTACCCTACTTACAAAAAATAAATGTACTCCATTGTGCAAGCCTACCGCCAGTGGAGACATTACATTCTTTGGAAGGAGACAATCATCCACACTAATCATAAGCCACTACAGTTCATGCAGACACAAGGAAAATTTCAAAATAATCGCCATCAAAATTGGTCCACATACTTGCAACAATTCCACCTCAACATCAGGTACAAAACAGGAAGCACCAATCACGTCACTGATTGCCTCAGCAAACCGCCAGTCACAACACTCACCACGGTGATAGACTCATGCGGCCATGAGACCTATGGATGGCCCCAACTCTATGAGACAGACCCAGAATTCGCCACCACCTACCAAATTTTGTGTGCAAATGCAGTTGTCGATAATTTCTATCTTCAGGATGGGTTTTTGTGTCATCTGGGCCATATTTGTGTTCCATCAAGCGAGCGAGCGAGCGAAGGTGATCTGGGAATCCCACTACAGTCAGGTGGAAGTACACTTCGTCGTCGAAAAGACAGTGATGATGCTAAAGAAACATTTCTACTGCTTGAAACTTTGACAGGAGGTCAAAAAGTATATCATTTCCTACACTGTCTGTGTTATTGCCAAACCAACCACTAAGAAATAGGGCCTATACACCCATCTTCCTACTCCTGACAGGCCATGGGAATCCATCTCAATGGACTACATGTCGAGCCTCATGTCCACCAAGCGAGTTAATGACTCTGTTTTTTTTGTTCTTGATCGCTTTTCTAAGATGGTGATTTTGGTTGCCTTGATCCAGGTGGATATCGGTGGCCACCCACCTTTTCCAAATGGCTCAAAACAGTTTTTTTGGCCATTTTGGCAATTTACTATTTTTAGAAGGTTTTAACTTCTGGGGCCATTTTGAGGGTCCAAATGAAGGTTTTTCAAGATCAAGGTTCTCAATGATATCCAAATGAATAATTGAGCCCCCAAAATGAATCTCCTCGACAATACCTTTCCAACAAGCTATCACACGCCTAAAACGGAGATCGTATGCAAAAGTTACGACCCCAGGAAGTTGATGTACTCACTTAC
>JZKD02S1686961.1:548947-572436 GCA_000966675.3 Picea glauca
TCAAAGGAGACTCAAATGTGGAAGCAACAAAATCAAAGTATGATTCTTTATTTCAAAATCTCCAAAACCGACTCTAAGATTACAACTCTCTCTAATTCTAAGATTACAAGCTTCATGATTTTAAATGAATGAGGTAACACTCCTATTTATACAAGAGCTATCATAACAAACTCATAAATGTGATCCACTAATCTCTCTTTAGTTCCATACATCTCTCAACCATCTAGACACATAACCCTATCCTCCATGATATTCTCCATGAGGTCCATGATCTCCTTAAATTCGAATTTGAACATAGAGTGCCACATAAAGGTGTCTTGCAAGCTTCCTTGGAACCTACACATGTTACAAAAACAATCCACTTTCCATATATGAAGTAAAATATATTATTTTCTAATATTTAATCAAGAATTTCTATTAAAAATGCTTAAAAATAAATAATATTTGGAAAATATAAATGAGATCCATTAATGGTGAACAATAGGGAAAATGAAGTGACATGGTGGTGAATAATGAGTGATATAATGGAAGCATAGGTGAAAAATGTATGGTAATGAGTGATATTTGTATGACGTTTTGAAGCCCAAACAATCCCCAACGAGGTTGGAGTACAAAGAGTTGGGTCTCTAGATTGTTTCTCTTGAGAACAAAAGCTCTCGCACACCAAAGCGACCTCTCATGGAAGGAGAAAGGAAAGATGATGGGACATGAGATCCTTTCAAACTATGGATTGAGGAAGCCCCCGTGCAACAAAAGAACGAGATGATGGATAGTTTTGCGCAAATCCTTCGACGGCTAACAACATGCGATGCATCTTCTTCGAGCGGAGGAGCCACCCCCTTCAAGGTACAAATAAACTTTGATATTCCTATATTTGAAGGTCAAATAGACACAGATGTTGTAGAAAAGTTTTTGAATCTAATAGAAGGGTATTTTTCTATCCATAACTTTTCGAATAGAGAAATCATTACTTTTGTGCTCCTCAAAGTTGTTCCCCATGTCAGAGATTGGTGGGAAACTTTCTGTGAGAAAAAGGAAACAGAGGAACCCTCACTATTTACAGTCATGGCCACCTGGGATTCCTTCAGGGATGCTATTAAGGAATAATACTACCTTGTCGTAACTTATTATGAATTGTATACCGAATGGACCACACTATGGCAAGAAAGAGACCAAGCAGTGCCAGATTTCACGAATATCTTTCATACCTTGTGCACCAAGCTGGGTATCAAAGATTCAAAGAAACATTTGGTGCTCAAGTATTGTGATGCTCTGCATAGGTACATCTAGACCGAAATGAAATTTTTGGACATCTCATCCTTGGGCATGGCCTACCGATATGTCGTCAAAATCGAACAGAAGCTCAAACAAAAGACATGGCAATTTGGGCCTAGGAACCCCTCAAAACAAAAGCCAGGAAAGGGCATCCCCAACCCACAAAACAAAGGATAGAGAAAATATGAACAGTATTAGGACAACCAGTCCAAGCCGCAAGCAAAAAAGGACACCAGAAAGATAAAGAAAGATAACGGGAAATGGTGTGACTTCCATAAGATCCCTTGGCATAAAATTGTTGATTGTCGCTCAAAGCATTCGTTGGTGGTGGAAGTGAAAGCCTTTGAATCAGATGTGGGTTCAGACTCTGAGCCAGAACAAGAAAGGGGAAGACTGATCATTGATGCAGAACCTAGTGCCATCGTCGCTACCACCAAGCTCCAGCCTAGTGAACTAGACGAGCCAGAAAAAGGAGAACGCCTCTTCCATTCACAGATGTGGGTAAAAGGCACCCCGTTGCACTTCACCGTGGATAGCGGTAGCTAGAAGAACCTCATCTCAGCAGAGGTCGTCAAGCGGATGGCCCTGCCGAAAAAACTGCACCCACAACCCAACACCATTGGATGGCTCTGCCAAGGAAGCGATCTCCGCATCAGCCAACAGTGTCGAATGTTGTACGACATCAATCCCTTCAAAGACGAGGTATTGTGTGATGTTTCTCTTCTTGAAGTTTGTTATGTTCTTTTGGGCCAACCTTATTTATGTAAACGTCATGTTGTATATGAGTCTAGGCCTCATAGTGTTATTATTTCTTTGAACAAGAAATTGTACATGATACTCGAGGCAGTCCCACCTAGTGTTATTTCATTGATCTCTGCTAAGCAATGCAGGAAGGTCATCTCTCAGATGGGGAAGTTTGTCTTCTTTGTGATTCACTCTTAGAATAAGCAAAAGATACAACCACATCCAGGGTCTCTGCAACCAACCTCTCCACACAGCATAAGCAAGTAGATAAGGTCATGGAAGAATACTCATATATCTTATCCTCACCTACTGGGGTACCTCTACACTGTCAGGTCAAGTACCCCATCGATCTGACTCCTAGCGCACCGCTTCCCAATGGGACATTATATCATCACTCTCTGTTAGAGAATGAGGATATCGAGTGAAAGATCCAAGAACTGCTCCACAAGGGGCACATCCGTCCCAGTTCATCACCTTGCGGGAGCCCAATCATGTTGGTACAGAAGAAAGATGGAACTTGGCAACTCTAATTTGATTACCAGGCTCTAAATAAAATCATAGTCAGAAACTGATATCCAATTCCTCGAATCAACGACCTCCTTTATCAACCCACGAGGGACAAATACTTCACTAAGATTGATCTGAAGTCAGGCTACCACCAGGTCCTGATAGAATAGATAGATGTATGGAAAATTGCCTTCACTTCAAAGGAATGCCTTTTTGAATTGTTGGTAATGCCCTTTGGTTTGACAAATGCTCCAACCACTTTCATGAGGATGATGAACGATATCCTGCGACCATTCACCAATACTTTTGTAGTGGTGTATCTGGACGACATTATCATTTACAGCAAGACTTGGGCCAAACATTTGCATCATATTCAGCAAGTCCTGCACACCCTGCGACAACATAAGTTATATGCCAACTTGGAAAAATGCTCCTTCAGCATGGACAAGGTCCATTACCTGGGATACATAATTGATCACCATGGTGTACATGTGGATCCAACCAAGATCCAAGTCATCCGTGACTAGCCATCCCCAACCACACTCATTGATCTTTGGAGCTTCTTGGGCCTTGCCAATTTCTACAGTAGGTTCATGTTGGGATTCTCCCATATTGCATGGCCCCTTAGCCAAATAACCAAGGGTGGTAGCAAGGAAAAATTTGCATGGGGTCGGTCCCAACGATAATCATTCAACGATTTGAGGCAACGCTTATGCTCAGCCCCAATCCTTTCACTACCAGACATGCCGCAGCCCTTTGAGATCGAGACAGATGCTTCAGACTATGCAGTGGGCGTCGTTCTCACTCAGCATGGCCACCCTGTCACCTATCATAGTGAGACACTATCAGATGTTGTTCATAAGTACCCTACTTACGACAAAAATATGTACTCCATTGTGCAAGCTTGCTGCCAATGGAGACATTACATTCTTGGGAAGGAGACAATCATCCACACTGATCATAAGCCACTGCAGTTCATGCAGACACAAAGAAAATTGCAAAATGATCGCCATCAAAAGTGGTCCACATACTTGCAACAATTCCACCTCAACATCAAGTATAAAACAAGAGGCACCAATCACGTCGTTGATTGCCTCAGCAGACCGTCAGTTGCGACATTCACCACGGTGCTAGACTCCTGAGGCCATGAGACCTATGGATGGCCCCAACTCTATGAGACAGACATGGACTTCTCCACCACCTACCAAATGTTGGATGCAAACGCAGTTGTCGAAAATTTCCATCTTCAGGATGGGTTGTTGTGTCCTCTGGGCCATATATGTGTTCCATCAAGCGAGCGAGTGTAGCTGATCTGGGAAGCCCTCTACAGTCTGGTGGCGGGACACTTCGGCATCGAAAAGACAGTGGCGATGCTACAAAAACATTTCTACTGGATGAAACTTTGACAGGAGGTCAACAAGTATATCAGGTCCTGCACTGCCTGCGTTATTGCCAAACTGACCACTAAGAAACAGGGCATGTACACCCCTCTTCCTACTCCTGACAAGCCATGGGAATCCATCTCAATGGACTATATGTCGGGCCTCCCATCCACCAAGCGGGGAAATGACTAAGTTTTTATGGTTGTTGATTGCTTTTCTAAGATGGCGATTATGGTTGCCTGCAAGAAGAACATCATAGCAAAGGCCACTGCCAAGCTCTTCTTTGAACGAGTCTGGGTACATTTTGGAATCCCACAAAACATTGTCTCTGATCAAGACAGTTGATTTCTCAGCACATTCTAGTTGAGCCTCTGGTCACTGCTAGACACCAAGCTCACCAAATCCACGACCTTCCACCCCCAGACACATGGCCAAACTGAGGTCGTCAACTGAATGATTGTGAATATCCTTCACATGTATAATTCAAAGCACCCTTGCACATGGGATGAGAACCTTCTCTATGTCCAACATAGCTACAACTGAGCCCTTCATAGCTCAACCGGCCACAACCCCTTTCATTGGGGTTGGGATTCCAACCATTGGGTCCCATAGATGTTGTAATTCCCCTTGTGGTCACCTTGACCAACTCATCCCCTGCTCCAACTGAAGCTGACAAATCAACCTGGTTCATTGAGAGGATCTATCGCATACATTAATAGGTTCATGATATCCTACAGAAGTCCAATGACAAGTACAAGCAGCGCCATGACCAACATCGAGTGCCACATAAGTTTCAGGTGGGTGAAAAAGTTTGGTTGCACTTGCAGAAAGAACGCCTTACAGGACCCCATCGGAAGCTTCAATGACTTTGTTATGGGTCATACACCATCACCAAGGTTGTGGGGGATAATTCTTTTGATCTCAACATTCCTCCTTTCCTTGGCCTCCATTCAGTGTTCAACGTGGATCTCCTTCGCCCTTATTTCCCACCATTATTGGACACCTCAGACGTAGCAGAGAAGATGACACCAACATAGCTCAACCCCGACTGCATACAATAGGCATATAGCGATAAGATTGTGGACACATAGATTAAGGGCACTCGACAAAAAAGGATTCCTCTTTATCGAGTATTCAAAGCAGGGCAGCTCCTGCACCAAGGCAAGTGGCTCACTCGGGGCCAAATTCAACAACAATTTCCTCATCTGATGGGGGACCTCAACGTAATGGAGACCATTGCTTCCTAAGGAGGGAGGATTGATCCAAGTGGATATCTGTGGCCACCCACCTCTTCCAACTGGCTCAAAACAATTTTCTGACAATTTTGGCAATTTACTATTTTTAGCAGTTTTAACTTTCGGGGCCATTTTGAGGGCCTAAATGAAAGTTTTTCAGGATCGAGCTTCTCAATGATAACCAAACATATGATTAAGCCCAAAAAATTAATCTCCTCAACGATACCTTTCCAACGGGCTATCATATTCCAAAAACAAAGATCGTATGCAAAAGTTACGACCCGGGGAAGTTGATGTACTAACTTACCCAAATGGGGCCCACATGACTTTTGGTGCTTCATCTCCTAGGGTTAGGTTTTTGGATGTATAGGGTTTTTGGAATTCCTATTTATTGTAAAAATGCCTTCAGAGCCCCATTGTAATCATCTTCTTGTGAATAAGTGCAGCCGTCACATCTCTTCTCGAAGATAAGCCGCCACCATTCCAGTAAGCTTGTCTCCGCTGCATTTTACAGTTTCAACTTATTTCCTTATTGAATAGAAAACCAGTTTTATTGTATCTCTGTTATTTTGTGTTAAGCACCTGTTAATAATCTGTAGTCATTTCATTTTTCTCATAAAATCCGGATAAGTGGTATCAGAGCGGTCTTCTCCTTGTCATCTTAATGCATGTCCCCAATGAGGTCAGAGTACAAAGAGTTGGGTCTCGAGCTTGTTTCTCTTGAGGAAAAAAGCTCTCGCACACCCAAGTGACCTCTCATAAAAGGAGGAAGGAAATATGACGGGACAGGAGGTCCTTTCAAACTGTTGATTGAGGAATCCCTCACGCAACAAAGGAACGAGATGATGGATAGTTTTGCGCAAATCCTTTGACAACTACCAACAGGCGACACATCTTAGTCGAGCGGAGGCGCCACCCCCATCAAGGTACAAATAAAATTTGATATTCCTATATTTGAAGGTCAGATAGACGCAGATGTTATAGACAAGTGGTTGAATCTACTAGAAGGGTATTTTTCTGTCCATAACTTTTCAAATAGAGAAAAGATTACTTTTGCGCTCCTCAAAGTCGTTCCCCACGTCAAAGATTGCTGGGAAACTTTCTGTGAGCAAAAGGAAACAAAGGAACCCTCACTATTTACAGTCACGGCCACCTGGGATTCCTTCAAGGATAATATTAAGGAACAACACTACCCTGTCGAAAGTTATGACGACTTGTATACCAAATGGACCACACTGCAGCAAGAAAGAGACCAAGCAGTGCCAGATTTCACGAATATCTTTCATACCTTGCGCACCAAGATGGGTATCAAAGATTCAGAGTGACATCTGGTGCTCAAGTATCACAACGCTCTGCATAGATACATCCATACTGGAATGGAATTTTTGTACATCTCATCCTTGGGTGTGGCCTACCTATATGTTGTCTAAATCAAGTAGAAGCTCAAACAAAAGACACGGCAATTTGGGCCTGGGAACCCCTCACAACAAAAGCCAAAAAAGGGTGGCCCCAACCCACAGTACAAAGGACAATGCAAATATGGACAGTATCGGGACAACCAGTCCAAGCCGCAAGCAAAGAAGGACACCGAAAAGACAAATAAAGATACCGGGAAGTGGTGCGACTTCCATAAGAGCCCTTGGCATAACACTGTTGACTGTCGCTCAAAGTAGTCGTTGGTGGCCGAGTGAAAGCCTCTGAATCAGATGCAGGTTCAGACTCTGAGCTAGAACTAGAAAGGGGAAGACGGATCACTGATGCAGAACCTAGTGCCACCATTGCTACCACCAAGCTCTAGCTTGGTGAACCAGACGAGACAGAAGAAGGAGAATGCCTCTTCCATTCACAAATGTGGGTAAAAAGCACCCCGTTGCACTTTATCATGGATAGCAGTAGTAAGAACAACCTCATCCTAGAAAATGTCATCAAGCGGTTAGCCCTGCCAACAACACCACACCCACAACCCTACACCATTGGATGGCTCCGCCAAGGAAGCAATCTCCGCGTCAACCAACAGTGTCGAATGTCGTACAGAATCAAGCCCTTCAAAGACGAGGTATTGTGTGATGTTGATCCTCTTGAAGTTTGTGATGTTCTTTTGGGCCAACCTTATTTATGGAAACATCATGTTGTATTTGAGAATAGGCCTCGTAGTGTTATTATTACTTTGAATAGTAAATTGTACAGGATACCCGAGGCAGTCCCACCTAGTGTTATTTCCTTGATCTCTGCTAAGAAATGCAGGAAGGTCATCTCTCAGATGGGGAAGTTTGTCTTCTTCGTGATTCGCTCTTAGAATAAGCGAAAGATCATAGCCACATCCAAGGTCTCAGCGATCGACCTCTCCACATAGCAGAAGCAAGTAGATAAGGTCGTGGAAGAATACTCAGATATCTTCTCCTCACCTACCGGGGTACCTCTGCACTGCCAGGTCAAGCACCCCATCGATCTGACCCCCGGCTCACCACTTCCCAATGGGCCAGTCTATCTTCATTCTCAGTTAAAGAATAAGGATATCAAGTAATAGATCCAAGAACTACTCCACAAGGGGCACATATGTCCCAGTTCATCACCTTGAGGCATCCCAATTATGCTAGTACAAAATAAATATGGAAACTGGCGACTCTGCATTGATTACCGACCTCTAAGTAAAATCACAGTCAGAAACCGATACCCGATTCCCCGAATTGACGACCTCCTTGATCAACTCACGGTGGCCAAATACTTCAGTAAGATTGATCTGAAGTCTAGATAACACCATGTCCTGATAGAGCAGACATATGTATGGAAAACCGCCTTCAAGTCAAAGGAAGGCCTTTTTGAATTGTTGGTCATGCCCTTTGGTTTAACAAATGCTCCAGCCACTTTCATGAGGATGATGGACAATATACTGTGACCATTCACCAATTCTTTTGTAGTGGTGTATCTGGATGACATTCTCATCTGCAGCAAGACTTGGGCCTAACATTTGCAGCATATTCAGCAGGTTCTACACACCCTGCAACATCACAAGCTATATGCCAATTTGGAAAAATGCTCCCTCAACATGGACAGAGTCCATTACGTGGGCTACATAATTGATCAACATGGCATACATGTGGATCCAACAAAGAATCAAATCATCTGTGACTGGTCGGCCCCAATAACACTCACTAAACTTCAGAGCTTCTTGGACCTTGTCATTTTTTATCGCAGGTTCATGTTGGGATTCTCCAATATCGCATGGGCCCTTAGCCAAATAACCAGGGGTAGTGGTAAGGAGAAATTTGCGTGGGGCCAGTCCCAACAACAAGCATTCGACGATTTGAAGCAGCGCTTGTGCTCAGCCTCGATACTTTCACTACCAGACCTGTAGCATCCCTTTGAGATTGAGATAGATGCTTCAGACTATGTGATGGGCATCATTCTCACTCAGCAGGCCCACCCCATGGCCTATCATAGTGAGACATTATCAGATGTTGTCCGTAAGTACCCTACTTACGACAAAGAAATGAACTCCATTATTTAATCCTGCCACTAATGGAGACATTACATTCTTGGGAAGGAGACAATCATCCACACTAATCATAAGCCACTTTAGTTCATGTAGACACAAGGAAAATTTCAAAATGATCACCATCAAAAGTGGTCCACATACTTTCAACAATTCCACCTCAACATCAAGTATAAAACAGGAAGCACCAATCGCATCGTTGATTGCCTCAGCAGACCGCCAGTCATGGCACTCACCACGATGCTAGACTCTTGTGGCCATGAGACCTATGGATGGCCCCAACTCTATGAGACAAACCCGGACTTCACCACCACCTACCAAATGTTGGGTGCAAATGCACTTGTCGAAAATTTCCATCTTCAGGATGGGTTGTTGTGTCATTTGGTCCATATATGTGTTCCATCAAGCGAGCAAGCAAAGCTGATCTAGGAATCCCACGACAGTCAGGTGGCAGGACACTTCGACGTCAAAAAGATAGTGGCGATGCTACAAAAACATTTCTATTGGCCGAAACTTCGACAGGAGGTCAGCAAGTATATCAGGTCCTGCACTGCTTGCGTTATTGCCACGTTATTGCCAAACCGACTACTAAGAAATAGGGCCTATACACCCCTCTTCCTACTCCTGACAGTCCATGGGAATCCATCTCAATGGACTACATGTCGAGCCTCCCATCCACCAAGTGGGGAAATGACTGTGTTTTTGTGGTTGTTGATCACTTTTATAAGATGTCAATTATGGTTGCCTGCAATAAGAACATCACAACATAGGCCACTGCCAAGCTCTTTTTTGAATGAGTCTGGGTATATTTTGGAATCCCACAAACCATTGTCTCTGATCGAGACAATCAATTTCTCAGCACATTCTGGTCAACCCTCTGGTCACTATTGTACACCAAGCTCACCAAATCCATGGCCTTCCACCCCCAAACAGATGGCCAAACTAAGTTCATCAATCAAATGATTATGAATATCCTTCGAATGTATAATTCGAAGCACCCTCTCACATGGGATGAGAGCCTTCCCTATGTTCAACATAGCTACAACTGAGCCCTGCATAGCTCAACCAGCCACAACCCCTTTCAGGTGAGGTTGGGATTCCAACCATTGGGTCCCATAGATGTTGCACTTCCACTTATGGTCACCTCGACCGACTCATATCCTACTCCAACTGAAGCTGATAAAGACACTCGGTTCATTGAGCGGATCTAGCACATCTGCCAACAGGTTCAGGATATCCTACAGGAGTCCAATGACAAGTACAAGCAGTGCCATGATCAACATCGGGTGCCACATAAGTTTCAGGTGGGCGAAAAAGTTTGGTTGTACTTTCAGAAAGAATGCCTTACAAGACCCCATTAGAAGCTCAACATTCTTCCTTTCCTTGGCCTGCACCCAGTGTTCAACGTGGATCTCCTTCGCCCTTGTTTCCCACCATTATTAGACACCTCAGACGTAGAGGAGCAGCTGACACCAACAGAGCTCAACCTCGACTGCATACAATAGGCATCCAACGATTAGATTGTGGACACACAGATTAAGGGCACTCAATAGCAAAGGATCCAGTTTTATCGAGTCATGAAAGCAGGGTAGCTCCTGCACCAAGGCAAGTGGCTCACCCGGGGCCAAATTCAGCAACAATTTCCTCATCTGATGGGGGAACTCAATGCAATGGAGACCATTGCTTCCTAATGAGGGAGTATTGATCCAAGTGGATATCAGTGGCCACCCACCTCTTCCAACTGGTTCAAAACATTTTTCTGACAATTTTGGCAATTTACTATTTTTAGCAGTTTTAACTTCTGGAGCCATTTTGAGGGCCTAAATGAAGGTTTTTATGGATCGAGCATCTTAACGATATTAGAATGCATGATTGAGCCCCCAAAATTAATCTCCTTGACGATACCTTTCCAACGGGATATCATATGCCTAAAACAAATATCGTATGCAAAAGTTACGACCCCGGGAAGTTGATGTACTAAGTTACCCAAACGAGGCCCACATGACTTTTGGAGCTTCTTCTCCTAGGGTTAGGTTTTTGGATGTCCAGGGTTTTTGGCATTCATGTTTATTGTAAAAATGGCTTCAGAGCCTCATTGTAATCATCTTCTTGCGAATGAGCGTAGTCGTCACATCTCTTCTCAGAGATAAGCCACCACCATTCCAACAAGCTTGTTTCTGTTGCATTTTACAGTTTCAACTTATTTTCTTCTTAAATAGAAAACCAATTTTACTGTATCTCTATTATTTTTTGTTAAGCACCTATTAATAATCTGTAGTCATTTCATTCTGCTCATAAAATTCGAATCATCAAGTCTCTTTTTCCCCTCAATACAAAATATGTGGCCACTACCATGCCACAAACTAAAGAAGAGGCCATAACCAAAGCCCAACACTTCAATTTAATCTATTCATAGTCTAGCTACCTATATATGGTTCTCCCTAATGCTCCTCAACACCATTTGGTCGGGAAACACCTAGAGTATCCCATTCGACCAACGAACTGATCAGTTATGTAACCCACCTCCACCTATATGGTATCTCTACACCTTCATACAACACCAGTCAATACACAAACCCCTATGGAGGAGCACCATTTTACCTTCCTATTATGGGTGCACCTTATGTACCTAATCTCCCATTCACTAGCCCTCCTCCTCCAATAGTTGGGGGGGCACTGTCCCTGGAAGGTTGAAGATTAAATATACACAAAATATTAGTATTTTATAAATTTATTGTTCGATGATTTATACAATGTACAACAACGTGTATTAAATATACGTGAAAGAGTAGAGTCGCGTATTTTTGTCTTAAAAGACGTGACTTTACATTAAATGTATAATAATTACATTAATGATTTACGCATGGTATATTACAACTCATCCCTCTTTGAAAAGATTTGTCCTTGAAGCATGGTTAAGGACGAATGTTTAGATCTAAACTCCTCATCTTCCCAAGTGGCTTCATCTTCAGATAGGTTCTTCCATTTTGTCATATACTCATTAATTCTTCTAGAATGTAGGAATTTGATTTGTACTTTAAGGATGCCTTCAGAAATTAATATTAACCTTCCTTCTTCATCTAAAAGAAGCAACTTTGTTTGTATATGGACGGTAGGACCTAGTTTTTTCTTCAAACAAGAAACATGAAAAATGTCATGCAATTTCCCTTTATTTCGAATATCGAGGGCTTAAGAAACTTGTCCAATTCTCTTTGGAATTTGATAGGGTCCATAAAAATTAGGATCCAGTTTGTGTTTCTTGTAATTTTTAAGAGAATTATGCTTGTAAGACTACAGTTGAACAAACACCCAATCGCATGTCGTAAATTCTTTGTCGATTCTTATTTTGTCATCTTGTTGTTTCATTCAGTTCCTTGCTTGTTTGAGGTGAGATTTAAGAGTGCGTAGAACTTCATCCGACGTGGCTAGATATTTTTTTACAGCAGGAACCTTAGAATTGATAACATAATCTTTAATAGAGGGAGGCAGATAACCATACAATGCTTCAAACGAGGACATTTTTGTTGAGGTATGATATGTACTATTGTACCACCATTCTACGAGATGTAGCCAATTGATCCATTGTGTTTGGCGATCACTCACAAAATTCCTTACATATCCGTTAAGGCATTTATTAACCACTTCAGTTTGGCCATCTATTTGGGGATGAAATGAAGTACTCATGGTTAAGGATGTCCCCACTTGACAACATAGTTCCTTCAAAAAATTGCTAGTATACTTGGGATCCCTATCGCTTACGAAAACTTTGGGAAATCCATGAATTTTAAAAATAATTTTAACATAGCTATCGGTGACTTGGTTATCCTTGGCCTTTGAAGAGATCTCGACAAAGTGGGCATATTTGGTTAATCAGTCAACGATTACAAATATAGCATATTTTCCTTCGGAGGTATGAAGACCACTAATAAAGTCCATATATATTTCAAATCATTTTTAGGTTGGGATATGAAGGGGTTGCAGAAGACCTGGAAGAGCAATAGTTTCAAACTTTTGTCATTCACAGGTGTCACATTCTGCCATATATTTTTGAATGTCGGATCGCATACCTTTCCAGAAGAAGGACTGACGTATATTGTAGTGATCCAAATTTTAGGGGGTATATGGTCTAAATTGAATGCAAAAAGTCATAAAGCTATAAAGCTAATAGATTGACCATGTAGATGCCCACCTCCTCGTTAATTAATTGGGCTAACAGGTTGCCCATATGGGTCAAAGAGAGTTTCATCTCTCCATTATTGTATTGGATTTTATTTTCCACTACTTAGTTAGTTGCGTAGTTAGATCTATTATTATAATAATAAAGACTCGTTTAATGCTTTTTTTACATTATTGTATTGAGTTTTATTTTCCACTACTTAGTTAGCTGGGTAGTTAGATATATTATACTAATAATAGAGACTCATTTAATGAGATATTTTTTACTTTGTCTAGTGGACCATTTTGTAATGCTATATAAAGGCCTAGCAATCCTTCTCATAATATCAAGTTACTCATTTTGGCTACTCTCATATTTTCTATTGTTCATTGTGAGATTAATTAGCTCTGAGTGATTTACTAGTAATTAGTTTCAGAGGTGAGGCTCTTCTTTGAGCCTCACCTCCCAAGTACTTCATTTACATTTTTTTTTTTATCCATTGTAACGTCCCTGGCCACCCATGTCGGGCCATGATACATGAGAGAACTCTTTTTTTCTCTCTGCAGGACATACTATAACATACCCAACAACCAACTCAGCTATGCCACGTAAATTTTTCAAACTGCATGTAATTAAAACATATGCACACAGAAATCTTGCAGAAGATTTACATATAAAATGTAAACAGACAAATACATTTCATAAATGCACGGATTCATACTGAAATAATAGTAAACATATACATGTAGCATAAATAGGAAATACCCGTAAATATAAAGACAATTATAAACACACATAGGATAGACCCATAAAAATAAACATGTAAATGACAATGCCGTATGTAAATTTATCACACAATTGATACTTATCTTGGAAATAATATCACCAACTGTGTCTAGACCTTCCATGAACCTCTAGCCTTAGACCACACTGCTCATCACTCTCAGTAGTGGGTCACCCCCGAGTTGGGACTAAACTCCACCTGGGTAAAGGGATTCCTAACCAGGCTAATGGCTCATAGACAACAAGAAATGCTCTGTCAAAGGTGCCTATTCAAACTAACAACCTACAGTCCCTCATTCCCCACATGCATGTCCCACCCCAGGAAGTGTGCCCCTTCTCTGCTCAATAGTCCTTCAGTTGCCCCACTTCCTTTATGGGCTTCAGCAACAGGCCGGACAGGAAGTCTCAAAGCCCTGTAGTTGTAGTTTAGCACCTTCAGGAACAATTCCTAGCAATTCTCTCACCCAGAAAGAAATTTCTCATGGGCCTGACAACCCGCCTCTTCAATATCCCACGGGCCTGATAACCCGCTTCTTTAGTCCAACTTTTAAGCTAACCAAGTACACAAACATAAAATGGCTATGGATACAAGTTCAGGTACAGTCATGAAGGTATGAAGGATAGTTCAATGGGTGTGTGAATGCTCCTCGATGATTAATTGGATGATGGAAGGAATCATGGAAAGAATGATGGAAGATGAATTAAGTCCCAACAATATGTATACATGTCCCCAACTTGGCACTTGTCATGTTGGAAGCTACTTTGGCCCACTTGTCCCCAACTTTAGAAATTAGGATAAAATAATTATCCATACTTTATACTTTAAGAAGTATTAATATAATATTCCTTTTTGGCTTAAGTTCCCTATCTTATCCCCTTTCCTTAAATTTTGGCCCTCCCTTTCCCTAACTAATGGAGTTTATTCCCCCATCTCTTTTATCGTGGTCGGTTTGCGTGCAACAATATATTTTATATTAATGATGAGACATATACAAAAATAGGCACCCTGGCCTTTAACATCTAGGCTCACCGGCCTAATCACCACAAAACTGGCTCACCAGCCTATAAAACACCCCATATACACAAAGGCTCCCTAGCCTCGACATCACGCGCACTTAAGTTGTTGCGCGCGGTATCCTGGAATGTGCACACTTCCTCATTTTACTGCGTAGTATATGCACACACTATGCCATGAAAGGTGCATACAAAATGATATCAAATAGCTCACCAGCTTAAGTACATTTGCATTTACATTTACATTAGGTTCGACCTAGGGATATTACAATCCCCTCCCCTTATTTATGCATTGTCATCAGTGCATCATGTACACATATACAACAAAATTTTCAAAAATCCTCAAAAAGATGCGGGTATTATGACCGCATTGCATCCTCATGCTCCCAAGTAGCATCCTCAAGACCGTATAAGGTCCATTGGACCTTTAGAAGCCCTATGGCTCGATTCCGGAGCTATTTGATTTTCCGATCTAGAATGTGTATTGGATGCACTTGAAAAGCACCTTCTTGCTCCACCTGCATCATATTCCAATCAATAACATGATTAGCATCAAGTATATATTTCTTGATGAATGATACATGGAATACATTATGAACAGACATACATGCAGGCAATGCAATCATATAAGCTACGGGGCCAATCCTTTCTAGGATTTCAAACGGCCCATAATAGCGAGCTGCCAACTTTGAACAATTTCCCAACTTCATGGAACTTCTGTTGGCTTTCACTTTCAAGAATACATGGTCTCCCACTTTAAATTCCCTCTGAGTTCTTCCCTTATCATAATAGCTTTCCTGCCTGTCTTGGGCAGCCTTTAAATTTTGTTTTATTTTCAACATTTATTCCTCCATTTCCCTGAGCAAATCTGGCCCAACCACTGCTCTATATGTTGGGTCTTCCATATGAGTTGCAAATACTTGACACCCTTTTTTGTAGCATTTCTTCAGCTACAATGATGAAATTTATCTGATGGTCACTGCCCTAGGGATTCCCTGCACTTTCCTTAGGCTCCCTTCCTCATCCAAGCAAGTAAATGCCTTGTTATGACAGTCTAGGATAGCATGATATTGGTCCAACCAATCCATCCCAACTAGACAGTCATAGGAACCTAAAGGCAAGATGTTCAAATCTACCCTGGTGTTCAGTCCATTCATGTCCATAAGACATGACTTAACCATCTCATTAACTTTTCTTTTGTCTCCGATAGCCAGCTGCACCAACCAAGATTTTCCATGCTTGTTTCTTGACAAATGCAAACTTTCCACCATCTTAGGATCTATATAACTATGACTAGCTCTTGAATCAATTAAAATAGCAATGGTTTGGTTGTTGATCATACCTTCCACTTCAATCATATGTGACTGATACTTTGCTTGCTTGTTGTCCAGGGCTGCATAGATCCTTGGTACATTTATGCCAATATTCTCAACTTTTCAGCTTGTTTTACATTGTGAACAATCATCACTTTATCACCTCTATGAGGACAATCTATGGATATATGATCTTTTTTACAACACCAATATTGAATAGGTGGTTACCTTGGCCTTTGACACCCTGTCTCAATCATTCTGGGTTCTCTAGAAATTGGTTGTCCCTGAGGATTATTCTTGAAGAATGGCGGCTTAGATCCTTTATTCCTCTGATCCATCTTGAATTTCTTTTTGTCTTCCCAAGCTTTTTGGAAAGTTGGCCTTGCTTTCTTTTGATCATATAGGCATTTAGCTCACCTTATGGTCTCCTCCAATGTCTTGGGATCATCATACTGTGATTTGTCACTGATAAATGATGGCAAACCACTCAAATACCTTTGAATCTTAACTATCTCATCCTTGATGAAAGAGACATACCTCGGCAGTTCTAAAAACCTTCTCTCGTATTCATCAATGGTCATACTCCCAAGCTTGAGTTCAAATAACTCTTTCATTTTCTTGTCATAGTATCTTTTAGTCAAGTATTTCTTCTCAAAATACTTCTTGAATTCCCTCCAAGTAACACTTTTCTCTTTAAGGTGTTGCACCTGCACAAGTTGATCCCACCACATGGATGTCTTTCCCTTGAGTTGATAGATGGAAATTCTACCTTTTGCATGAGAAGAATAATTATGCAATTGAAAATACTTTCTCATACCCAGCAACCATGTCTCTACATCTTCATCCTTCTTGTGCTCACCATCAAATGTAGGAGGTTTGATTTTGTTCATTTCTCCTCGTAGCTCATCCACCCCAGACCTCTTATGCTTTCTGACAGAGGATGGACTTGAGTTGTTGTTTTCATTCTTATTGGAATGCCTCGAGGAGTGATGGCGATGTCTGCTAACACTTATTGTTCTTTTTTTCTCATCTGGAGGCCTGTGACTTCCAGATTTGCTTGAGCCACTCTCCTTATCTGATTTATTTTTATTATGTTCAAGATCTGCATTAACTTCATGTTGAAGTCATCCTTCTGCTCCTTGGCTCTCATAATCCTTTCATTATCAACTTTATGGCTTTGGACATCCTTCTGAAAAAAATTTATGGTCTCTATCATATTCATGTTTTCATCTCTTCCTTCTCCATGTCCATTGGAGTTTGTTCCTCCAATGCCCAAATGGACATCCATCCCTCTAATTTCATCCTCCTGATTGTAAGTTCCCTATGCCTCTTCCATTACTCTGGATTCTATGTTGATATTGATCTGATCTAGTTGTTGTTAACTCTACAAAATGTGCAGCCAACAAAGCTTTATCATGCTAACTGTTTCAACAATTCATGAAAAATATGAACCATTTTGGTTCAATAATATATCAGAGTTCTTTCTTCTGATTTCCTAAAAAATCGAAAGCCTAGATTAATTTTCTGGGTGGATATTTAGATTCCACTTTCCAGCACCTACTCCCATGCTCAATTCTGAGTCTTGAGCAGAAAGTTATGGTTATTAGAAATTTGCCCATTAATTTTTCTGTTCATTTTTCAACTCGGCGCAACTATGCACTGTAATTATGAAATTTCACACCTACTCCATTGGATTTTTCATAGGAGCTCAATTGGGTTTCTTCATATGCATATTATAGACACTTTGTCTAATTTTCACCTTTTTCTGGGTTTCAGGCTGCTAGTTACAACTTGCTGAAGTTCTAGGTCAATTCTTGTTTTTGGTCTGGAATGATACAAGTACCTTCGTTGTCATAATAAACATCTTTAACATGTCCATAAATTTAATTGAACTCTGGGATTTTATTCTATGTCTCAATATATTTCCATTGACCGCTCTTGTGCCTCAATCTGATTCCGGAGCAGAAAATTATGGCTCTTTGAAGTTAGATAGGTCTTAAAATTTACCCTCCATTGTTTGTGTTATAACTTTCTCATAAAAGCTCAGTTTGATGAACGGTTTACACCATTAGAAAACTCTCTCCGAGCTCTTTTATTTGAGTTGCAAAGACAACTGTGCCTTGGCACACTCGAGAACCTAAAAACGCTCTTAAGGGCCTAAAAAACGCGTTGCAAAAAGATGACGTTCAAATGATATAAAACGTCGCAAAAAATCACCAGTTTTTTGTTGTTGTTCACCCTCCAAACGACTTCGTGCGCACAAATTTCAACCTATAAACCCATATTCACTATGCACAGCAACAGCACAAGGTAAATCATGCTTCGCGCATCCATAACTACCGTGCATCACTTCTTTGTCGTGCAAATAACTGACGCGCGCTACTTTTGTGTCATGCGCCAATATACACCGCGCACAGTTTTGGTTCTTGCACTATTACCTGTTGCGCGCAATTTTTGTATCGCGCACTGATATTCTGTGTGCATTTCACTCTACGTGTTACACCATGCCAAATTTTAGTATGCCCCCACCGCGCACCAATACTCTGTGCACACCATTAACTAAATTGTCACGCGGCAACATATACCCACATTGCACGCACACCAACAAAGTTTCTCTGTGCTCCACCAATACTGCGCACACCTTGTGCGCCATTATTATGTGTGTGCACATTGCGTACACCTTTTATGCGTATGCACACCACGCAATGCTAAATTTAGCGCACACACCCGCACACCAACATTTTTCCGCATGGTGCCAAAATTTAGCACGCGCACCAATACACCAACATTTTTCCGCGCGGCGCCAAAATTTAGCGCGCGCATCCGCACACCAACATTTTTCCGTGTGATGCCAAATTTTAGCGCGCCTACTTGCGCCCATTTATTTTATGTGCATCGATTTCTCGTGAATTTCGCTGCAGAAATTGGGGCTTTTGCTTAACTTTTCCCCCAATTTTTACCATAGACATTCTACAACTATGAAATTTGTTCAATTTCACCCTGATAACGCCAGTTCAACCTATACAACAAAAAATCGTTGTGGGTTGACATTTCTGGAATGATTTTTTCCAAAATCAATTCACGAATTGAGAATTTTATTTACTAATCTCGCTCCATCTGTCGTGGCTTCATTGTAACTTGAAATTCGACCAATTCTAGGTCTGAAATTGATAGAACAGATATTATACCAATAGTATCTCACCACTTGGCCGAATTTCTCCATTTTCTCATGAACTTAACAACATAAATTGGGGCTTTTCCCAATCCTAGGCCGTTGCTTCTAAATTTTACCATGGACGCTCTATGACTCGAAATTTGACCACTTCGAAATCAATCCTCTGTGAAATTTCGCTTCAACTCAACTTGCTCGGCCCATCCAGGCTCAGTGTTGAAAACTGAAGCTTTGATACCATATTGTAACGTCCTCGGCCACCCAGGTGGGGCCACGATACACGAGATAACTCTTTTCTTCTCTCGACAGAACATACTGTAACATACCCAGCAACCAACTAAGCTATGCCACATAAATTTTTCGAATTGCATGTAATTAAAACATATGCACACAGAACTCTTGCGGAAGCTTTACATATAAAACGTAAACAAACAAATACATTTCGTAAATGCACAGATTCATACTGAAATAACAGTAAACATATACATGTAGCATAAACAAGAAATACCCATAAATATAAAGACAGTTACAAACACACATAGGATAGACCCATAAAAATAAACATGTAAATGACAATGCAGTATGTAAATTTATCACACAATTGACACTTATCTTGGCAAGAATATCACCAACTGCGTGTAGACCTTCCACGAACCTCCCAGCCTTAGACCACACTGCACATCACTCTCAGCAGTGGGTCACCCCCGAGCTGGGACTAAACTCCACTCGGGTAAAGGGATTGATAGACAATAGGAAATGCTCTGTCACAGGTGCCTATTCAAACTAACAGCCTACAGCCCCTCATTCCCCACATGCTTGTCCCACCCCAGGAAGTGTGCCCCTTCTCTGCTCAACAGTCCTTCAGTTGCCCCACTTCCTTTCCAGGCTTTAGCAACAGGTCGGACAAGAAGTCTCAGAGCCCTGTAGTTGTAGTTTAGCACCTTCAGGAACAATTCCCAGCAATTCTCTAACCCAGATAGAAATTTCTCATGGGCCTGACAACCCGCCTTTTCAATATCCCACGGGCATGACAACCCACTTCTTCAGTCCAACTCCCAAGCTAACCAAGTACAAAAACATAAAATGGCTATGGATACAGGTTCAGGTACAGTCATGAAGGTATGAAGGATAGTTCAATGGGTGTGTGAATGCTCCTCGATGATTAACTGGATGATGGAAGGAATCATGCAAAGAATGATAGGAAATGAACTAAGTCCCAACACTATGTATTCATGTCCCCAACTTGACAGTTGTCATGTTGGGAGCTACTTTGGCCCACTTGTCCCCAACTTTAGAACTTAGGATAAAATAATTATCCATACTTTATACTTTAAGAAATATTAATATAATATTCCTTTTTGGCTTAAGTTCCCTAGCCTATCCCCTTTCCTTACCTTTTGGCCCTCCCTTTCCCTAACTAGTGGAGTTTAGTCCCCCATCTCTTTTATCGTGGTGGGTGGGTCTACGCGCAGCGATGTGTTTTATATTAATGATGAGACATATACAAAAATAGGCACGCTGGCCTTTAACATCTAGGCTCTTCGGCCTAATCACCATAAAACTGGCTCACTAGCCTATAAAACATGGCATATACACAAAGGCTCCCTGGCCTCGACATCGCGCCCACTTAAGTTGTTGCATGCGATATCCTGGAATGTGCACACTTCATCATTTACTGCGTAGTACATTCGTGCACTATGCCATGAAAGGTGTATACAAAATGATATCAAGAAGCTCACCAGCTTAAGTACATTTGCATTTACATTTACATTGGGTTCGACCTAGGGATATTACATCCATGCTTATTTTCATGCAAGATTGGCATGTCTAAGATCCTCCTCTCTCGACATTCAATCCATTTAGATCTCAGCCCTCGAGATCTGGATCAGTGGTATCAAAGCGGGTAAGCTCTTCATCGGAAAAAGGGTTTGAAGCATGTTGCGGGTTCAAACATTTCGAACAATCACCAACCTCCTTTTGGTACTATCAGAATACATTTGTCGGGCCATACATTGTAACCATCACAGTTGGTCTACAGGCACTACAGAGTTTTTTTTTACCCTCAGAACTTCGTTCACCAGTACAAGGAGAACCATACATGGATTCACTATATCCATACATGGATTCACTACATCTATACATGGATCCACTACATCCATTGGTTTGCAAAATTTTCAACAAATTTCAAGGGTGTCCATGTTGCCCATGGAGGTTTCACAACCTCTAAAAAAACCCATGCTGCTCTACAAACCCTTGGCATCCTTTGTGGCCCTCTGATCAAAATCTGGACCAGGGGTCAAATTTTAGCTCAAAAATCAATGTTCTCGGAATTGCCTCAAAACGAACGATAGCGTAGCCCTCTTCATCATGAACCCAACGCAACTCGTTTCGTCTCAAACGGACGTCGGGAACGAGAGATATTGCGATCTGTTCGAATCGTCAAACAGTAAAAAAAATGGATGCTGACTGTGTAGTCCGTATAGTGCGTACGGATGCTGACGTGGCTTGACCGTACATGCTGACGTGGCTTGACCATACATCCGTACAATGACGTGGCAGATTCTGGTTGGCAGTTGAAGGCGAATGGTATCTTGACACGTGGCATTGTTTGGTCAAATGATTGGGTGCCACGTGGCCCAATCATGGGCTGCCACATGGCACCTTGGTTTTTGCTAATGGTTTGCTTGTCAAAATATTTTTGGAGTCCGTGGGGTTCGACCCCCAGACCTCCCCAACCGGCTACGCCTTTATAAAGTCCGTCCGACCACTATGCCACACAATGTTTCTTATTATACAAATGTATTTAAAATTATTTGAATTTAAATGGTGTAACAGTCGGCGGGGGTCCGGGCTGGGGCTTAGCCCCAGCCCATGGTCGCATGCCAATTCATATGTCCGACGGTCCATGTGCGCGCGGGGGAGTTTGTAGTTTAAACGGAGCCTCGGTTTTGGGCACCAATATTTATGCGTGGGTTTTAACACGGTTCTATGTTTTGTTACATGTGACCCATTGATATATGTGTGCGGGGTTTTAAAAACGTGGTTTCAACGAATAGCCCATGCGCCTGCCATTTGGCGCTTTATTATTGGCTCGTTGAACGGTTAGCCTTTTTACACTAGTTCGAGGTCTTTTGAACCCCATATGCTCGAGTGTTAGGCGGTTAGGGGCTGGCGCGCCCTTAACCGTCCTATGGTTTGCACCGTTGGCGCGGTTGCGCCCGGTGCCAGGTTTTTGCATTTAAATAAGCGTGTGTGCCAGGTTTATTACACAAGGGTGCATTTTGGCGAACCAGAGACAACAAGCTTGAAGGAGGAAAATGGCAGGAGGCCTATCTTCTTCATCTTTTGGCCGATTGAGGTGCCGTAAAAGCCCAACTAGGGGTTTTTGGACGTCTTGAATCCATTGGCACTATTATCAAGGCCATTTGAAGACTTATTTTGCAGGATTTTAGCCATTGAAGTTTCAGCAAGCTCCAGGGAGCTTGAAGCCCTCATTGATGGAGGACATGTTTTGGTGAGCCTATGTTTGTTTTCTGTGAATGAATAATCATTTTTGGCTAATTGTTATTCTCTGAACACATTGGGATAGGTTTCAGAGGTTGTTGAGGACTTTTACAGGTGTTTTTGCGAAAGAGAAGCTCAGGGAAGCTTATGGCCACATGTAGAAGAGGTCATGCCCGGATGAGCCATGATCCGTTTTTAGAGTTCTATTAGTCATTTTTGGGGTTTTTATGTGTTCTGATCTCAATGGTACAGTCTGTTTTTCCATTGGAGTTGAGAAACATCTTGTAAAATAACTTTTGACAAATTAATCCCAGAGAGCCAAGTCCATTGATGGAGGCTCAAGGAGATGTAGCCCAGAGGGGGGTGAACTCCTTTATCATCTTGTTCTTGTTGTGAGTTTGATGGTTTCTTTGTTGCAAGTTATGTTGATGTGTACTTATTTAAAGTACATATTTAACCATCTAAAAGAACAATTCCTCACACATAAGCTTTTACAAGAAGATACACAAACTTGGCACATAATTTCGTTCTTGCATATTTTAACACATGAAGCAAGGTCCTGTAAAGTTTATTTTCATTAAGTAGAGGGTGCTTGCATAGCATAACAAGTCAGCCTTCTATTTTCAGATCAGGTGGTATCAGAGCACAAGTTTGTTTTGCTCATGTATTAGCCATTGATAGCTTGAGATTTAGCTATTGGTTTTTTTGCAAGTTTTGGGTTGAAGTTTGATATCTTGCAAGGATGGAGAAAACTTCAAGCATTGATAGTTCTTATACATCTTCATTATCTAAATTCTTTGACAAAGAAGAGATTCTAACTATGAGAGATTTGATGAAAAAGATGTGTGAAGACAGAAATGAGAGCATTGCTCTTGAAGAGCAGTTGATGGCCATGAAGAAGGAGAAAGACC
>JZKD02S1686961.1:575682-603831 GCA_000966675.3 Picea glauca
GAGCCAAGTCCATTGATGGAGGCTCAAGGAGATGTAGCCCGGAGGGGGGTGAACTCCTTTATCATCTTGTTCTTGTTGTGAGTTTGATGGTTTCTTTGCTGCAAGTTATGTTGCTGTGTATTTATTTAAACTACATATTTAACCATCTAAAAGAACAATTCCTCACACATAAGCATTTACAAGAAGATACACAAACTTGGCACATAATTTCGTTCTTGCATATTTTAACACATGAAGCAAGATCCTGTAAAGTTTATTTTCATGAAGTAGAGGGTGATTGCATATCATAACAAGTCAGCCTTCTATTTTCAGATCACCCTCTACACTCATCCAAATTCAAAGAGGTGTTGCAACCTCTACAAAAAATTCCAGAGGCTCTACCATAGCTCATTAGAAATATCTCTTCAATATATCAAATGGGTATTTCGCCGAATCTCATTTGGCTTCCTGGTTTGAGAGATATCATTGATTGAATCTCAACATGTATTTGACCCAAGGAGGTCTCGTGTACCACCATATTAAACAATATTTTTCTCCATGCTCACGAAACTACAGAAAGAGTTCCACATATGGCTGGAAATATATCTTCAAGATATCAAATGGGTATTTCATGAAATCTCATTTGGCTTCCTGGTTTGATAGATATCATCGATTTAATATCAGCATGTATTTGACCCAAGGAGGCCACACATACCATCATATTCAACAGTATTTTTCTTTATGATAAGGAAACTACAAAAGGATTTTTACATATGGATGGAAATATCTCTTCAATATCTTAAATGGGTATTTCACGGAATTTCATTTCGTTTCCTGGTTTGAGAGATATCACTGATTGAAAATATGCATGTCTTTTTTCCAAGACAGTTGTGCGTCACTGACACTTCATCGAGATTTTTCTCACTCAGTGGGCCACCTCAGAACAAGTTCCATATACCAATGGAAATATCAGTTCAGTAGCTCAAGTGGGTCTTCGACAAAATTGGATTTCATCACCTGTAGTTGAAGTTATGAATAAAATTGTAGAAGGAGATTCAAAGCCTCCAAAGTTATGATTTTTCCATTTTTTATTAATGTAAATGGTTATGGGTCAACCACACAAAACCATTCCCTTCATTGGGTATTATAACATTGTACTCATGGGTCTCTTTGTAACATGGGCGAAATTATGGGGACCATCATTTTCTAAGGGGGGAGGAATGATACAAATTTTAGGGGGTATATGGTATAAATTCATATGCAAAAAGTCATAAAGTTATAAAGCTAATAGATTGACCATGTAGATGCCCACCTCCTTATTAATTAATTGGGCTAACAGGTTGTCCATACGAGTCAAAGAGAGTCTCACCTCTCCATTATTGTATTGGGTTTTATTTTCCACTACTTAGTTAGTTGGGTAGTTAAATCCATTATTATAATAATAGAGACTCATTTAATGCGCTCTTTACATTATTGTATGGAGTTTTATTTTTCACTACTTAGTTAGTTGGGTAGTTGGATCTATTATACTAATAATAGAGACTCATTTAATGAGTTCTTTTTGAATTTTTCCAATGGACCATTTTGCAATGCTATATAAAGGCCTAGCAAGCCTTCTCATAATATCAAGTTACTCATTTTGGATTCTCTCATATTTTTAATTGTTCATTGTGAGATTAATTAGCTCTAAGTGATTTACTAGTAATTAATTTTAGAGGTGAGGCTCTTCTTTGAGGCTCACCTCCCAAGTACTTCATTTACATGTTTTGTTTTGTCCATGCTTCTTTTCATGCAAGATTGGCACGTCTAAGATCCTCCTCTGTAGGCATTCAAGCCATCCATATCTCAGCCCCCGAGATTTGGATCATGTAGTAAGTTTTGAAAAACTCCACATGGCCTACTGATGGAGAATGATAACTTTCTTTCAAAACTTGGACTTTCAACATGGAAGAGTTGGGAAAAAATATTCGTTGTTTATACCACACTATGTCATTTTCCCAAGTGGATTCAGGATTTGCAGTTGGGTTGCCTTCGACTTCTTCTATTAGCCTTCTTATTTTTGGATTTTTGATATACTCAGTTTGAACTTCTGAGATCCATTCGGGAGTGATGATGGACATAGCGCATAGAGTAGCATAATTATCAAGTTTCCTTGATAACTCGTCTAGAACCACATTCTCCTTCCCTTTTTTGTAAAGAATATCGAAATCAAAGACTTGGATTTTTCTCACCCATTTTTGCTGATCTCGTGAAAGATTTTCTGAGTTAAAAAATACTTCAAGCTATTGTGGTCCATTTTCATGAGAAATTTTGTTCCCAACAAGTATTGTTTCCACTTAACCAAAGCATGCATAATTGGCAACATTTATTTGTCATATGTTGATTTTGTTTGCTCCCTTGGTTTGAATTTTTGACTCTCGAATGCGATGGGATGATTGTCTTGCATAAGTACAGAACCTAATCCAGCTCATGACACATCACATTCAAGGACAAGTGATTTGGAGAAATCTGGTGCTGACAAAACCAGAGTGGATGTCATTAAGAGCTTCAACCTTCTAAAACATGCTTCAACTTCGTCATTCCACTTAAATGCATCTTTCTTCAATAATGATGTTAATGGGGCCACAATTTGTGCATAGTTTCGAACAAATCTTATGTAGTACTCGGTAAGACCCAAGAATGCTCGTAACGATGTGATTGATTTGAGGCTAGGCCACTCAGTAACTGCCACAATTTTCTTCGGATCAACCTTGATTCCTTCATCTGATATGACATGTCCCAAAAATACTATCTCTTTTTGTCCAAAACTACAATTGGATTTTTTAGCGTAGAACTTATCCTCTTGAAGGATATTTAATATTGTCTCAATGTCCTTAAGGTGTGAGTTCCAATACTTTCTATAAACAAGGATATAGTCGAAAAAGACAAGTACGAACTTTCATAGATACAGATGAAATAAATCATTCATTACAGCTTGGAAGGTAGCGGGAGCATTGGAAAAGCCGAAGGGCATGACTCGAAATTCATATAACCCTTCATGGGTACAGAAAGCAATTTTGGGAATGTCTTCCTCTCGAATTTTTATTTGGTAATAACCTGACTTTAGGTCTAGCTTGGAAAAATATTGATCCGGTTTATTTTCGGCATGAAATGAGAGCGGAGATATAATAAAGCAATGTAAAGAGATATCTCGGATATCCAATAATATAATAGAAATATATTAGAGATGCAACCATAAACACAGAGATACAATAATACACAATTTTCTATTAATGAGCGAAAATGTACAAAGACTGTAAAAATACAGAGTGAAAGACTCGCTAGAATGGTGGCAACTTATCTCTGAGAAGAGATGTGTCAGCTACTCACATTCACAAGAAGATGATTTTACAATGAGGCTCCAAAGGCCTTTTTATCATAAAGAAAATCCAAAACCTTAACCCTGGAAGATGAAAATCCAACAGTTTTGTGGACCCCATTTTGGGTAGTCTGGTGTATCAACTTCCCGAAGGTGTAACTTTGGCACATGATCTTTGTTTGGGGCGCACGATAGCTCGTTGGAAAGGTATTGTCGAGGAGATTCATTTTGGGGGTTCAATCAGAGCCTTTGGCTATGATTGAGAAACTTGATCCTAAAAAACATTCATTTAGGCCCTCTAAATGGCCCCAGAAGTTAAAAATTACTAAAAATAGTAAATTACCAAAATTGCCAGAAAAGTGTTTTAAGTCAGTTGGAAAAGGTGGGTGGCCACCGATATCCACCTAGATCAATCCTCCCTCCTTACGAAGAAATGGTATCCATTTCATTGAGTGCCCGGGGGAGACAGAAAAACATTTGTTGAATCTGCATCTTGATGAGTTGCTTGCCTTGTTGGAGAAGTGTGTTGCTTAGCTTGTTGAAGGTTGTCACGAACCTGTGGCTGGAAGGGTTGGACCTTTTTAACCAATCTGGCTACATGAGATTCTTGTGTGCAGAAGGAATCTTTACACTTTGCTGCAATATTTTCGACTTGCTTTTGTTGGATAGAAGGTGCTTGAACTGAGGCTGCAGTGGTGTTCTTTTGTTCACACTTTGAACAGACTATGAAGAAGTTGAATTTTGTAGTATGAGATACTACCTTGTGGCACTGTTTAGGTGGGACAATAGTCAAAATTACCTATGGTATCTTGTAGAGATGACCCCCCAGAGTAACAATGACACTATGGGGTCGAGACTCATAAATAACATGGATCTTCCACATATATGGTTGGCCCAAGAGAACATCGCAGAAATCCAGGGGGGAAACATCACATAATACCTCGTCCTTGAAGGGCTGGATGTCGTATGACAATTGGCATTGTTGGTTGACACGAAGATCACGTCCCTGGCGAAGCCACCCGATGTTGTATGGCTGGGGGTGTGGTGTTGTCGAAAATCTCAAATGTTTGATGACCTTTTCTTAGATGAGGTTCTTCTGGCTTCTGCTATCAACAATAAAATGCAGTGGGGTCCCTTTCACCCACATCTATGAATGAAAAAGGTGCTCCCCCTCTTCAGAATCTGTTGGTTCTTCTGGTTGAATTGTTGCAGTCGTGACAATAGTAGTCGGGTCTACATCGATGATCTGTCTTCTATCATTATTTTCATAATAAAATTCAGAATCAGGGTTCGGCTCCTTTTCTTTTATCTCGGCCACCAATGACTATTTTGAGCGACATTCATCGGTGTTCTGCCAGGGGATTTTGTGGAAATCACACCATTTTACAGTGTCTTTTTTTGTCTTTCCATGACCCTTCTTTTCCTGTGGCTTGGACTGGTTTTCGGGATGTTGTTTGTTAGGACTGGCTTTATCATACTTTGGTTGTTGTGGATTTGCAGACCCAAACTCCCGTTTGTTCTGGTGCTTAAACTTCTGCTTGATTTTAACAACATATCGATAATCAAAACTGAGTGATGAGATGTCTAGAAAATCCATTTTAGTTTGGATGTATCTGTGTAGAGCCCCACAGTATTTCAGAACCAAATGTCATTCAGAGTCTTTGATACCCATCTTGGTGCGCAAGTTATGGAAGGTATTGGTTAAATTTGGAACTACTTGTCCCCTTTCTTACCGCAGTGTGGTCCATCTAACGTACTTGTCCTCGTAGTTGCCAATATGGCAATATTGTTCCTTTACCACATCCACAAAAAAATCCCAAGTGGGATCAGCCCCATATATTCCAGAATCCTTTGTGGAACTTTGATCCCAGTAAGTTTCCCACCAATGTTTGACATGGGGGAGATACTTAAGGAGTGCAAAGGTGATATTTTCCCTATCGAAGAAATTATGAACAAAGAAATAACCTTCTAGCAGATTTAACCATTTTTCTAAGGCCTCCGCATCTATCTATCCTTCAAATATGGGAATATCACAATTAACTTATACCTTTAAAGGTGAGGTACTTCCGAATTGGTCGCTTGATGAAGACACGTCTGTTGTTATCAATGGACATTGAATGATGCAGGAAAAATTCTCCATCATTTCGTCCCTTTGTCACGTGAGAGCTTGCTCAAGCAACAGATTAATAGAATCGTCTGCTCTGTCATTTTTATTTTCTTCCTCCATGGAGGGTTTCTTGGATGTGCGAAAGTGATTGTCTTTAAGAGAGACAAGTTGGAGACCCAATTTGGTATACTCGGACCTCGTCGGAGACATGCACTGAAAAACGATCAAGAGCAGCCTGCTCTGATCCCAATGATTTGGATTATTTTTGGCATGAAATGAGAGCAGAGATATAATAAAGAAATGTACATAGATATTTCAAATATCCAATAATATAACAGAAATGTATGAGATATGCAACCATAAACAAAAAGATACAGTAATACACAATTTTCTATTAATGAGCGAAAATGTACAAAGACTGTAAAAATACAGAGTAAAAGACTCACTAGAATGGTGGCAACTTATCTCTGAGAAGAGATGTGTCTGCTACTCGCATTCGCAAGAAGATGATTTTACAATGAGGCTCCAAAGGCATTTTATCATAAATAAAATCCAAAACCCTAACCCTGGAAGATGAAAAGCCAACAGTTTTGTGGACCCCGTTTTATGTAATTTGGTGTATCAACTTCCTGGGGACGTAACTTTTGCATATGATCTCCGTTTGGGGCGCACGATAGCTCGTTGGAAAGGTATCGTCAATGAGATTCATTTTGGGGGCTCAATCAAAGACTTTGGAAATCATTCAAAAGCCCGATCCTGAAAAACCTTCATTTAGGCCCTCAAAATTGCCCCAGAAGTTAAAAACTGCCAAAAATAGTAAATTACCAAAATTGCCAGAAAATTATTTTAAACCAATTGGAAAAGGTGGGTGGGAACTGATATCCACCTAGATCAATACTCCATCCTTACGAATCAATGGTCTCCATTGCGTTGAGTGCTCGGGGGAGAGGGAAAAGCGTTTTCTGAATTTGCATCTTAATGAGCTGCTTGCCTTGTTGGAGAAGTTGTGTTGCTTATCTTGTTGAAGGTTGTCATGAACCTGTGGCTGGAAGGGTTGGACCTTTTTAACTAGTCTGGCTACATGATATGCCACTGTGCATAAGGAATCTTTACACTTTGTTGCAATCTTGTCGACCTGCTTCTATTGATTAGAAGGTGCTTGGACCGAGGCTGCAGTGTTGTTCCTGTGTTCACGCTTTGAACGGACTATGAAGAAACCAAATTTTGTAGTATGAGATAATACCTTGTGACACTGCTTAGGTGGGACAATAGTCAAAATTACCTTTGGTATCCTATAGAGATGACCCCCAGAGTAACAATGACACTACAGGGTCGAGACTCATAAATAGCATGGCGCTTCCACATATATGGCTGCCCCAAGACAACATCACATACATTTAGGGGGGGAACATCAAATATTACCTAATCCTTGAAGGGCTGGATGTCGTATGACAATCAACACTACTGGCTGACACAGAGATCTTGTCCCTGGCAAAGCCACCTGATGTTGCATGGTTGCGGGTGTGGTGTTGTCAACAATCCCAACTATTTGACGACCTCTGCTGAGATGAGGTTCTTATGGCTTCTGTTATCAACAATAAAATGAAGTTGGCCCCCTTCACCCACATCTGTGAATGAAAAAGTCACTCCCGCTCTTCAGAATCTATTGGTTCTTCTGGTTGAAATGTTACGGTCGTGACAACATCAGTGCGGTCTGCATCGATGATCTTTATTCTATTAGTATTTTCATAATCAAATTCTGAATCAAGGTTTGGATCCTTGTCTTTTATCTCAGCCACCAATGACTGCTTTGAGCGAGATTCATCGGTGTTGTGCCAGAGGATTTTGTGGAAATCACACCATTTTCCAGTGCGCTTCTTCATCTTTCTGTGACCCTTCTTTTCCTGTGGATTCGACTTGTTTTCGAGATGTTGTTTGTTAGGGTCGTCTTTATCATACTTTGGTTGTTGCAGATTTGCAGACCCGAACTCCCATTTTTTCTGGTGCTTAAACTTCTGATCGATTTTAACAACATAACGATAAGCAGAACCAAGTGATGAGATGTCCAGAAAATCCATTTCAGTTTGGATGTGTCTCTGTAGAGCCCCATGGTATTTCAGAACCAAATTTCGTTCAGAGTCTTTGATACCTACCTTGGTGCGCAAGGTATGGAAGGTATTGGTGAACTTCATAACTGCTTGGCCCCTTTCTTGCCACAGTGTGATACATCTCATGTACTGGTCCTCATAGTTGCCAATAGGGTAATACTATTCCTTTACGACATCCACAAAAAAATCCCAAGTGGGCCCGACACCATATATTCCAAACTCCTTTGTGGAACTTTTCTCCCAATAAGTTTCCCACTAATGTTTGACATGGGGGAGAGCCTTAAGAAGTGTGAAGGTGATCTTTTCATAGTTGGAGAAATTATCAACAGAGAAATAACCTTCTAGCAGATTTAACCATTTTTCTAAGGCATCCGCATCTATTTGTCCTTCAAATATGGGAATATAAAAATTAACTTGTACCTTGAAAAGTGAGGTACTTCCAAAATGGTCACTTGATGAAGACGTGCCTATTGTTATTGGAAGGTGTAGAAAATGACGATTTAAAGGCCTCTACTTTTTCCTATTCTCCCAACACAAAACCCCACATTCATGCAATACAAAGGTGCAAACAAGATTAGGTAACTCTACCTTGAATCCTTCGTTTGATGTCAATCCCATCACTTTCACTTGCTCCTTGACTGCAAGCCTCCTCCCAAAGCTGACCTGCATTTACACATGGACAAACAGAGAGCTGCAAACATGCATTTCATATACTAATTGTTGGGTTAGATGTGACAATATCATAAAATAAATACACAATTTGAACACATGATATGGTGGGATGAAACAAGTATTCCTTTTTGTATTAATCTTCACAAGAGTAAACTTTACAATATGTGGTTGGCACTGCTCCTCGAACCTGGTCCTGGGCTCCTCTTCACAATGCACCAGCTACTCAACCTCACAATACAATTGCAGGAAATTGGAGCAAAGGGGGGATAAATTTGGGCAGAGTTTATATACTCTTCTTCTTCTTTTTAAAGGGGACCCCTACCCCTTCTTTTATAGGTAGTTATCCGATTGAATGACTGGCCATAGGTTTAAGATGTCTCTTTTTGATAGGAATGCATATCTTCCCATTATGAGCAAACTACGGGTTTGTTGTGCAACGAGCATCTGAACATGCCTACTGTGTATCTCAGTTGGAGAAACAACAACAAAAAGGAGAGATCCAACCTAATGTATTACATGTTTCAATTAGTGTACACAGTGAAGCCATTATTGGTCTTTATATGTAGGATTGTCATGACCATGGCATGGTAAACCATTTTTATCCATGTGTTGAGATTAGTCATAAATGATAAGCACTAGGTATGATCTGGGACCATTCTAACTATATAATGCAATTGGCATCCTTTCTTCTTCCTCTCTCAATTAAGTTGCCTTTTACTTTTCAATGAATATTTAACAACACATCTATTATCCTCTAGGCTGTAAGAATACCATTGCATGAAATCATACAAGAACTTGTTATATCCTGGTGTCAAAATAACATAACATAAAACACGAGTCTGTACATGGTTTGTATAGAACAAGGAGAACAACATATACTAGATTTGGCCTATAACACCAACATAATGTGAATTACATAAAAAGAAAGATATTTGTAGATTTTCAATTTAAAAACAAACCTTCCTAATGTATATCTCTCTACAACACTAACATGATGGCCATGACAAATGAAAAAGAGTAGAGGTGATAAGAACACAATATATAATGTGGGTTCTTACAAACTGCTAAGAGTGACAAAGTACATATTCAACATATATCTAGCTATAACATTGGTATGACATAAATTACATGTACTACATAAAAAATAAAATAGCATCAACATAACGATCATGCTGGTTTGGGTGTTAACTCGTGTGGTTGTTGCACCATTAAGTACTATATTTCGAATTCACCCCTCTATTCCTATAATAGTTTAACAATTGCCTTGCTATTCAATTTTAAATCAAAGGCAACTTTCTAATACATATAGGCTCGAAGCCATTACAACAACTCATTATGAGCTTTATTCATGTCATTATGGGAATTGAACCCGAGTGGGGAGGATAACAATCATTCCTCACAACCATCCAAGCTACACCCAATTACAACAACAATGGTGTTTGTCAATTGTCATATATCCTATCATCAATTTCGTTAACACAATGGTTGACCCAAAACATCAACTCTAATTTTCCAATTAATTGGGCCAAGCTCAACGTAAAAACAAACTTGCAACCTAAGTGGCTTAGCTATCGAAAAGAAAATGTAGTGCGAGTGCCAACGTGCATAGGTCAAAAAACAAGGAAAATGGAAATGCAAAAAAAAGCAAAGCAATTCTCTAACAATGAAGATACTGTTATCGTGCTTTGACCCCTCTCTATTTGAAACTCCCAATGACATTACTCTTTTGTACGAAGGAGATAAGTGTTTCGATTTTTGTAGACTAAACTTCATAGGTTTTGATATGAAACATTTTTCATATTTTGAGAAGTAAGTATAGTAGTGGTGTAATATTACTTTTGATTTCTTATAATAACAAAGTAATGTTTTTTTCRYRYGAAAAAAACATTACTTTGTTATTATAAGAAATCAAAAGTAATATTACACCACTACTATACTTACTTCTCAAAATATGAAAAATGTTTCATATCAAAACCTATGAAGTTTAGTCTACTTAACATAGTTGGATGAGAAGCATGTATATAGTCATTATCAAGAATTTCGATTTATCCTTCATGAGGGAGTCGGTCCTGCATTCACTTCAATGTAGAATCCAACATGGAATCGAGCAACATACGAGTTCAACGGAGCTTGAACATAAAAGTCCCCAACGCGGTGCCTAGATTGCACCCATTAGGAACGATATCTACCCTAATCCCTGCGAATTTACAATATACGAGGGTGTGTTCAATCACTTTTTCACGCTTTCAATACGAGCAAAATGAGAAACCATGATTGAAAATTTGCAAAAACTTTATATCTATCGAGCATTGAGCTTGGAGCCTTGATCTTCGGCCTTTCAGGTCCTCACACAAATAAATGGTTATTGAAAAAACCCGAGCTTCAAAAGTTTACATCCCATATGCATAAAAGGGTCATTGTCCTTTCAAGTAGGAGATTCTATCAAGGGTACGTGTGAGATTCAGACTTCAAATGCACATTTCGCCGAGATTCAAAGACGAAGTAAAGGAAGCAGAATCAGTGTTTTAAATATCTAAAGCATCGACAGTTATGGCTGCAGTAATCGGGAGACTTAGAGGAAGCAAGAACACATATTGGAAGATGAAAAAGACCATGTTGGTATTCTCCAGTCGCCATTGCAGAGCCAAGATCCCTGCTTGCCTTTCTACAGTTTCAGAACAGTCTTCCTTTACTGCTGAGTCTCAAGGTAAAACCCATTTGTCCAAAACTATAAAAACTGCACTTTGGAAGCCTTAAAAACTCTACTTCATTTTAAAACTACGCTATTATTGAAAAAATATGGTAATGCACAGTGCCCAGTTTTGATATTAGCTTTCTATACTCCCTGTAATCTGTATTTGGCTTCAGGAGGTAAAAGTGTATATTCCCAACGGAAACATAGGCCTAGATCCAGTAGAGATTGATTTTTAATCCCTCATTTGAAAAATTATCCAGTGTGCTATTAGAGACACACGGGTTTTACCGTTTTCATGATTTTAATCCTGCTATGTGTTGTGCCATGAAAGAGAGATGGGTTTTCATGATTTTAATCCTGTCATGAACTGATGGTTGGGTTCAGAGAAGGACAAATGGAGGTGGTCTGGGCTATTGCTATTCATACCAGGAGTTGCTACTTTTGGACTGGGCACTTGGCAATTTTTCAGACGCCTGAAGAAGGTATGAATAAAGTTGGGCACCGTTGGTTATGGAGGAATTGATGGGATTTGGTATAATTGTTTTAGGGTTGCATTTGCCAAATGTTGACTGCGGGTTCAGTCTCGGGTCGATTATCTTGCGTGTGCATACAATCTAGGCTCATAGTGTATCTGACCATGGGGAGCTGATATGAGCACAGCAGAAGAAACGAGAGAACCAAATAACAAGAGAAGTGTCTCTCCGAAACTGCGTGCTCTCTTGTTTGTTCCTCTGTGTGGTCGTATCAGAATCCAGGGTCTCAATCATTTTTGAAGTTGGAACATGAGTAATTATGTAATTATTTCAGTGCTAATGTATGAAGCTTTGGCTTTTTGACGGATGCTTACATGCATTCATTTCATGCTAATTTTGTAACAGATGGAGCTGATTGAGCACAGACAAAAGAGGCTGGAGCAAGATCCCGTTCTTCTAACTAGTATCATGCCAGAAACATCTGATATCCAAGCAAAGGCAAAAATAAGCTCTTTAGAGTTCAGGAAGGTTGTTTGTGAAGGTGTTTATGATGAAAGTAAATCAATTTATATTGGTCCTCGTTCAAGGAGCGTCTCTGGAGTTACAGAGAACGGGTATTATGTCGTGACACCACTAATGCCCGTGCAACAGAATGGAAGGTAGGTAATATCATCTACTGGATATACAACATTCACTTTCATTCATAAGGTTCTCATAGTGGACTATTGATAATAGCTTTCTATTTCAAGATATTCATAGACCGGCAAAGCTGCATTCTGATTTGTTTGTGTTGTTGCTTCCTCTAGAAGAACACAATCATATGGAATTGGACTCTGTTATCTCTGATTTGTGTATATCTATCGAGTTGGATTTAACTTGAAAATATGGAAACTTTCCAAACATGTTATGAAAATTTTGTATATATGTGGCAGTGTGTATAATTTGAACCCACCAGCGGGGTTGCTATACTTAATTCTTCTGTGTCAGTAGCAAGCAGTACTTCTTCTGGAGTTTTAATTTCTAGTGTCTGCACAAGGCTTCTTCGTTAAATTGTTTCCTCCTACTATACGAAGACTGATTTTTGCATTTTACAAAGACCAGATGTTTTCAAATTCCTATTATTGCATGAATAATATTCTCTTTATATCCCTGGATAGCACTTAGTCACAATGGAATATATTTCAGAGCTTTTTAAGGGTTTTATGCCCCTTTGAATCTAGGCTATTTTCATTTATTAAAAGGGTTTGATTAGCTTTTAAGAGGTAAGACGATTTATTGGATAGGCTTTTAAGAGGTATGACGAACACAAATAAAATCAAATTCCTCTGTTATAGGATTCATCTGATTACTAAATTACCAACACTAAAGATAAACATTGGTTCATTTGCAACTTCACCTACTATCTTGCAATGGAAATAAAGGTGGCTAACAGAATTAGAAAAAATGGCCATTGGCCATGAAATGCATGAAGAAGAAAGGATTTATCTTTTGCACTTGTCCCTGTTGTCCTCAAGTAATAGGAGCTTTCCCATATGCTGTTTTTGCGAAATAGAACTTTCTCTTGCAATTGCAAATCATATAAAGTGGAAGGTAAAGAAGGTCCAAAGAGTAGAACTTGCAGCAGAAATTCTAGATGGAATCACTTTCTTGAAACAATGAAAGGCCAGACTCCATAGTTTCTCCTATGGGATGCAAAATAGGCTAAGGACCAATGAGTGAGGCCATTTAGACAATATCATAATTTATGCGCATTATCTCATTGTATGGCATTTTCTTGTATTTTCTAGGATGAATTATGCAAATAAATATAATACCAAATGTTCTTTTGTTCTCTTGTGTTTGTATGAAAGCACTCTGATTGTTTATTTTGTTGGTTTAAATCTTATATAAAATTGCATGGATAAGTTATCTAGATCCATAGCTTTAAAAGTTTCTGGCTTCATTTATTTTTTATTTTTTTTCATTCCGGTGAAAAAAGTCTACTCATTTTATTTATAAAAGGAGTACTTATAAACAAATTAGCAGCCTTAAGCATGATATGAGTCAAACATAATGTTCCAGAGCATGTCTCCTAGATGTTTCCGAAAATAGTCTAGCGGATATCCATACAAATCTGCGAGGACAGTTCATAGAGAATCTGTACACTTCACTTGAGGATCGACAAAAATTTGTTGTCAAACTGTTCAAAAAGTGTAAAGCTCTATCACACCGTGAGGACTGTTTATCAGAAACAGTTACACCTCACCATCCATGTAGTCAGAAAAAAGGTCTAGATGAGTTGTGGAGATCCCCTCCACAATATGCTCAAACTGTAGGACTCCTGGATCCAATTGAACCGCATCCTTGACCAGTTGCTCCACTTCTGAATTCAGCTCTCTAAAGATTTGAGTGATGGAGATCCCGTGGAAAAGTGCAATCTTATCCTTGGTTTCTTTCATGCTTGCTTGATGCATTATACTTGTTGTATTTTTGGAGCACTTTAGCCAACCTATGTTGATTTTGGGGTCATCATACATATCCAAATTGTTACACCCCAGATTCTCTAAAGTGTACCCTATATTTTTTTGCAAGATGTGACCACTCTGACGTGCCCAAAGTGTGATGATCTTTTTGTATGTGGCCATGACGGGATGATTTTGATGTACAGGTGTTGTTTAGAGGTTACCTAGATCCCCTTAGGTGGACGGTCATGGCTTGTTCTTTTTAGTCCCCATTCTAAGGGTGCTTGGTTTTATTGCTCCGACTGTCTATCCCTTCGGAGTTGGTAACTCTTCTTTGATGTTGGGCATTTATGTCATGGGTGTTAAATTTGACAACATCGACTCTCATTCTCCAATGAGAGGCCATATGGGCCACCCTGAGGCTAGCCAGGGAGATTTGGAGAATCAACCAGTCTTGTGAGCTATTGACAAAAGCCAGGGGGAACATACAACCTTTGTGAGTCAAACCAAAAGTCAGGACGAACGAGATGCTATATGATCTTGTGAGTCAAGATGTAAGTCTAATGCAAAAGTCAGGGGGAACATACAGCCTTTGTGAGCATAGACAGTCTAGTGCAAAAGTTAGGGGGAACGTACAATCTCTGTGAGCATAGACAGAGTAGTGCAAAAGTCAGGGGGAACGTACAACCTTTGTGAGCCTAGTCAAGCCTTGTGAGCCATGAGCAAAAGTCAAGGCATCTAACAAAAGTTAGGTTGAACGTAAAATTCCTATGAGCTAGAAACAAACAACCTTCCTGATATTGCAAATGATGTAAATGTATTGATCTAGTGCGTTGGCATGTGTAACACTATCCACCATGAAGAAATTCGAATTGCCATGTATAAGAGTCAAGTTGAATGAGTTGTTAAACTCAAGTTGTAAAAGGTCAAGTTGTAAAAGTCGAGTTGCATAAGTTGCATAAGTTGCATGTTGCATGCATGCATTGCCAAGTCAAGGGCGAGTTGTAACTGAAGTCTCAAGTCTAGTTCTAAATTCGAACTAAGTCCAAGATCTATTTCAAGCTGAAGTCGAGTTATGAAAAAGCATGCAATCAAGTTTCTAATTCGAGCCCTCTCCCTCCTCTCCACTCCTTTATAAGCAGAGGTCGACCCTCATTCTTCACACAAGTTATGCAGCGTGAGGGTGAAAGGCAACGAGTGTTTTATCAAGTGCTGGTATATATCAGAGTAGGAGGCAGCAAGTGTTATATACAATGTTGACATATATATCAGTATAAACAAACAACGAGTGCTTGTTTACATGGCTGGTGTATATCAGTATAAACAGGCAACAAGTGCTTGTTTACAGTGTTGATATATATCAGTATAGAAGGCAACAAACATGCACCAACAGGGCTGGTGTATATCAGTCCAGAATAGGCAACAAAGTAGCACCCAAGCAACCCATAGCTTCTTCCACAGTGCTGGTCTATAACAAAGATATTTATCAGCAAAGTATCTTAACATTCTACAGGTCATACAATCAGGTCTAGGTAATCTTGGCAAGCTCTTTAAGAGCAGAATTTCATGGTGGATTTTTTGTAAGTGATCAAACATTATCTTTGCAATAAAAGGAGATTGTTTGCTGGGGTTTTTCTCCCTGTATAGGGTTTCCCCAGGGTATATGTGTTGTTCATGTTTATGCTTGTGGATCTACATAGTTTTGTATTATTGAAATATATTAAGTTGGAACCAAAGTGTTGAAGAATTTAAATAAATAATCCGCATATTATATCAAGCTCAATAATTTAACACTGGGTAAGTATGTGGGCATTCTGAGGTGGATCTACTAGGATACATGATTTACGGGGCCTCTAGCTACTCAATTATTATTTGCTTTGTAAAAAGTGATTGTGCTTTGTAAGGGTTGTCACACATGTGGTTTAGCACATCTTACTCACATGGACCATCTCTTATTCTTGTGTTTGTACCACACTTGGGCCTTCGGGGGCCATTCTACACATGATTGTCCATTTGCATATTTATTGAGGCAATATTACCTGCATAGCATGGATTTTGAGGCATTGGTCACCCTCTTCGAGGCACAAATGAGCCATTTTCACCTACATGGACATCCTCTACACTCGTCATGTGTCAAAAGGCAATACACCCCCATCCTTTGGCACCTTTTTACAGTGTTTTTGCTCATTAAAGGAGGCCGATTTCACTTTGGGGCACTTCAAGAGAACGTTGGGGCTTTTAAGAGCCTAATTTGATGACGTGGAGGTCACTTACACGACTTGGCTCTTGATGGAGATGATTTGGCACTTACCCTTTGATGTGGATGCACTTTATGATGACTTTTGATGGCTAGATGAGCAAAATCGAAGGAAGCCGTCCACTTTTGAGGGTTTATTTTGGTTTGGGGTGGGGCAATGCCCCTTCTTGAGGTCAACATTGGAGCTTGAGTGGTCGAGAGATTTTTTCTTGCCACATTTTGAGGCCTCCCAAGTGATTTAAAAGTGGAAAGTTGTACCAAAAGGGCAAATTGGCCCTCTTAGAAGATTTTCGTCATTTTTGTTTTTGGGGGTGTTATGACCTGTTACCGACCAAACTAGCGGCCTCATCAAGGTCCCTCAAGGCACTAAGGTGGTACCACGTAGGACAAGTGCCCAACGTTACTGTGACACAAGTCCTTCCTTGTTCAAGCCCAACTCCTAGGCTAAAGGACTTTGGGAGGATTCCCTAACACAACAGCTTCACTCAATTAAATAGACCAATGCCTTTAAGAATAATAAGATGAAGGTAGGAGTTAATTATTTAAGATAGCTGATTTGAAATGATATATAGCAAACCTAAATAATGCAGATCAACACACAAAACCCACTCTAAAGGTGTGAGATAAATCAATAAAATATTGCAAAAGAGCGGTGAAAAGCCCTTACCATTTTCTTGGATCAAATCCTTGCTATTCCTCTTGCTAATGCAGCTGTTCTTAACTTATTCTTTGCTGTCCTAAGTTTCAGATCTGGAAAATGTGTTAGCAGAGCACAAAGCAACAAAAAAAAGCCTTTTGGAGGCCTCCCACAAGTGCTAAGCACCTTAGATCACTAGATTTGTGGGCTAAGAAGCTAGGGAAACAAGGGCAACAAGGTACTGATGATTTCCTATGCCCAAAGCTTCAGATTTGCATCAAATTTGTAATTTTGAGCGAGTTGGAAATCACTATGCAGATTTGGCGTTCAAATCCCCCTAGGGTCAAAACCCAGAAAATTATTCCAACAAGATAATAACCTTGCAATGGTTGGAAATTGCTTATTTTTATCCCATAAATTCAGATTTTCAATTATAAAACGAATCTGGAAAAATACAAGGGGTTTCTTAGGATAGATACTTACTTGACAGCCCCTTAGTGTGAGGTTATTGTTGGATCTGATGTAAACTCTGCTGTATTATACCGTAGATCTGCAAAAATTTCTCAAATGCCCTCATAAAATATAAAATGAAATGTAGAAAAGTAGAGGGTTAAATGGCCTTGGGGTAGAGATAACTCTAGAGACAAAATCCTGCAAAAGTTCTTCAAATACTCTTGTAAAATACAAAATTAATGTAAAAAAGTAGAGGGTTAAATGGTCTTGGGGTAGAGATAACTCTAGAGACAAAATCCCCAAGGGTTCACTAGCTATGAAAGATGAAATTTTAAGAGTAAGCTAGGATAAATATTTTTGTTTTTTTGTATTTTATGCTTTTTAGTTTTTAAAGCGGAATGATAAAAACAGATTTGTTTGGATTTTAAAGTAAAGATGGTTGAAGTAGTGAGGCTTACCTTGGCCTTACTCTTACCTCTAGAGAATTGGATTGCGATCACAACCCTTTCTAAGTTGGCCGCAGAATTTGGACTAGACGTTGGGTTTGGAGTTGAAGGACTATTGCCCCCAATCTAGTCTAGAATAGTTGAATTGCTTCCGGATCTTGCCAGGAAAGCTCTGCTAGTGTGATGGTCTCCAACCATTAGATCAACATGGATCTGAAATGAGATCTCCTCCTTGTTGAAGATACCCTCGATAAGGGTTTGTCCAACACTTGGATTTGAACCACTTGACACCACCAAAGGAGTAAATGAGACGAAGTCTAGACCTCTCCTTCCACGTGACTATGTAGCCCCTTGATGGATTGATCCAATATCCTTGCAAATAATACGGAAAAAAACAATATCTACTTTATGAAACACTCTTACACTTAGCCAAGAAGAAAGAGCATAGAATAATCAATCCATGAAATGCACTAGAAAATAAAAGTTCTTATTGGATGGCATAAATGATCTCACAATTTGACAACAACGACCTTTTATAATTTTTCTTGTAATGGCTAGTTTCCCTCTCCCATTTTAAAAAATATTTTCTTGACTTGTCATCCTTGTTGATTTTCCGAACCTAGCACCAGGGTATTAATTCCAAGCAAAAACATTTACTAAATAATATCACAACTAGGTTACTCAACAATAAAATTAGCAGAAGCATAAACCAGAAACCAAACACATATTACACAAGAGATTTCAGGTAAACACCCATGGAAAAACCCTTGTGGGAAAACCAGTTCTGAGTTCGATTTTATTAAATAAAATCCTGGGCTCTTGTCCTGGGATAATGGCCCATCAGAGGAATTACATTGCAACAATAGCCTAGCCCACTTGGTTGCTATCTTCTTGCTGCCCTTTTGCACACTTCCTCAACGTTTCCCACTCATTCACAAGTACATGAGCAAGAATCTCTCTTGCTCCTATGCACTCATTGTGTGCCTCTCACTCTCCTTAGGTCTTCTTTTATAATTCCTTTAATGACTAAAACCCTAACCCTAGATCTCCAATGGTCAAGATTAGATCTTGCCCCTATGGGATCAACGATCGTGACTTAATATCTCGTTGAGATGACTTAAATCACTTAAGTCACTCAATTTTATAAAAGTCACTTTAAGTCATTAAATATAAAAATTACTTTATAAAGTTACTATCTAGAGAGTGTCACTCGGACACTTCCACTTGCTAGGCACCGCCAATGCAGAAGTACCTGTCCAAGCTACCCCAAAAACTAACACTCCCTGTTAGTGAGGAAGGTACTTCTGGAAGAGCCTTCTCTTGGATCAATCTCTGACCCCATCAAATTTGCGGCTGCTGTAGCTGCTCCCGCTAAACTGGAAGACCCTCCTGCTACCTCCGTTGCACTCTGATATGATCTACGATCCAAGATCCCCTTGGACCCCACTACAGGCCGTCCCAACACCCTGTACGTTATACCCCCCCTGATGCCAAGCCTCACTATTGCATCTTGGGTATCTGCTTCCTCTGAACGTAGTCCATCCTCGAACGTAACTGAATATCCCATGTCCTCCAAGGCTGATATTGAGAGCAAATTTACCTTCAGCCTTGGGACATACATCACTCTTGCCACCTCCAGAGAAATTCTTGACTCTAGCTGGAATCTGACACATCCAACCCCCTTTACTGCATGCATGGTATGCATCCCACTCTTCACATAGTAGTATGAGTCTTTCTTCGAAACACTAAGGAACATTGATCTCATTCCTGTCAGATGGCGAGATGAGCCACTATCCACAATCCATCCTGACGTTGCCATCTCGACAACCTGTTGAAAACTCAATTTGACTTCTTGGACCTACTGCTTGGATCCTTTTCTAGGCTGCTCGGGGCCTTTTTGGGTGCTGCCCGACTATCTCAGCCTGCTGCCCAGGCTGCTTGCCCACTGCCCGAGGCTTCTGCTCGTTGCTCGGACAATTTTAGGGTTGCTCGAAATTTTTTGGGCACTCTTGGTTGCTGCCCGAAAAATTCTAGGCACTTTGCCCGCTGCCTGGGTGCTGCCCGGACCTGCTCAAACCTCTGATGGGTTGACTTGGGCTGCTCGACTGTCACAACCCCTCGTTGGATGACTTTTGGCCCTATCTGCTGCTGCTGTCCTGCATGGATGGTCGTACGTACCTATGCTTGGCCGCTACAATCTTTGCAGCTCCTACGCGGCCACCCTCGCACCTGCTACCAGAACTATGACCCCCGCGTCCACTTATCCTCTGACGACTGTTGGCTCTGATGGCGGCTGCCGTCCACACCTCCCGCGTGGTCCTGCTCCTCTAGCCGTCGCTTCACACACTCAACCGCTCAACCTACCTTTTGATCCGACCACTGCAGTGTCCACTCGACCCTTCTTCGAACTGGCGGCTAACAACTGTTAGCTCCTACAACACCCTCGTGACCAGTTCACTCAACCGCTGCGAGAGCTCTTTTTTTTTGCGGCTGCCTTTTATGGCGACTGCCTCCCGCAGCCCATCCTCACAGATCCAATATGCCATCACCACCGATGGCTTCAACAACTGTCTGTTACTGCCTTTTATCTGCCATTGGATCTCTAGAACACACGCCCTTCACTAGTCGGTGGCTCCACGCTGCTTGGCGACTGTCCTTTTTCTATCTGGCTCACAACTTACTCTTCACGGTCGGTTGCAATTTACAATACTGTCGGCTGTTGTTCTAGTGGTCGACTCCTTTTCTGGTAGCTCGAATCTCACTCACACGGATCCTCCGGAAGCTCCCTGCAACTCACACACTTATTTTGCCACAACTGCAGCTCAATACCCAACCTGATCTTTAACAACTCGACTACTCCAGTCGTCGATTTACTCACAGCCGTCACTTCAACAATTCGTATGACTTACGGATCAATATAGTTCTCTTTTTTTTTTTTTGCAAATTAACTCCGCAGCTGCAAACTTAATTTTTTTTTTTTTCGTAGCTGAAAATCACGATCCTGTGCAAATCTGGGTTCTTCAGAGACTCGACTTTGATACCATGTTAATTTCTGTAACCTAACACCCGACAATTAACTCAAATAAAATCGCTTTATTAATTAGCTGCATAGTTAGGTTATCGACTAGATAATAAGAAGAAACATTAAACTGGAAACCAATCACATTGCACATGAGATTTTGGGTAAAACCCCTGGAAAAACCCTTGTGGGAAAACCAGATCTTTTATTATTATTGGGCTCCCTTCATGGAATAATGACCCTTCTGGGGAAATACAAATCAACAAATAGCCTAACCCAAGATCTTTCCTTCGATCTTGCTAGCTGCTATCTTCCTTGCTGCCCCTTTGTACCATTTCCTCGGCCCTTGCCCCTGCACACCTGAGTGCTCACTCACTCTTTGTGTATCGTCACTATGTCTCATCCTCTGACCCAGGCTTCCTTTTATTACATTGAGTTAACCCTAAGTCCAAAACCTTAGATCTCCTCCAAAGTGATCAACTATTGAGATCTAATCTTGTGCTCACTTTAGATCTGACGGCTAGGACTTAATCGACTCTTCACTTAAGTAACTAATGCCAAAAATTAGGCATTTAACTTAATTAATTAAAAGATCATTCACTTTAATAAAAGACTCATAAAGGGAACTTCCTAAGGTTATCTGAGAGGTTATAAGGATGACTTCCATGTGCTTGACACAAGCCAACGTGGAAGTACCCGTCCGATGCTACAAACATCAACACTCCCTCTTAGCGAGGAAGGTACTTTTGTTCTCTGGAAGTGAATTTTTCTTTGCTATCTGATCTGCTACCATGGTTGCTCTCCAATCCACTTGATTGGTTGCTCCCTTTGACACAAAATCTATTCTTGCCACCTCGCTCGGACCCTGCTTCGAAGACCTTTCATTGGCTGCCCGGATCCCTACCTGGACCTTCTGTCCACTGCCCAGGCCTGCTGCTCGTTGCTCGGGCCTGTTGCTCGTTGCTTGGACCCTTGCCTGAACCTGCCTGCAGCCTTCTGTTGCTGCTCGACTAATCTTGGGCTGCCCAACCGCCCTGTCTGTTTGTTGGTTGCCTTGCTGGTAGTTGACTTGGCTGCCCTTGGCGACTACTATCTCGGCTCGACCGACTGTTGTTGGTGGCTTCTGCAGCCTCTCCTGCGGCTGTTGGTTGACTGCTTTGCTGGTTGGTTGATGATGCCTGCAACTGTTGTGGCGGTTGCCTTTACCCCACATCCGCCACCTTCAACAGCCCTCATGACCCGCTCCTTTGGATCAACGTGCCCGCAGCTACTTAATCTTCAGCCGACGTCAACCTTTCCTCTCAGTTGCACTTCTGCCCAACCGCCTCACTCCTATGCCGCCCTTCTTGTTGACTACCGACAATTATCCCATGCGGATCGATCAATCCTTAGCTGTGTGGATTGTCCACTGGCCGCTGGCTCTTCCTCATCAACCTCCGTTGTCCGCTTCTCTCCTCGCATGGATCTCAACCGCCACTCCTCCAGCATGCCTGCTTGCTGCGGCTGTGCCCACGACCACACAGCTCGACAACTACCTCTGTCAGCGGCTACCGGCAATAGCCTGAGATCCAACTCCTGCTCGTCTCTGCCACAAAGTTCTACGCCTAGCCGTCGCCCTCTCGGCTTTGCCACAAAGTTCTACGCCTAGCCGTCGCCCTCTCGGCTTTGCCACAAAATTCTACGCCTAGCCGTCGCCCTCTCGGTCTTCTTCCCGCGTCATTCGCCTTTTTTTTTCCAGCTACAACTACACTTGCAACACCTAATCGAACGTCTCTTCATTGCTTGGCAGCTATACTTTCCACACAGCCCAGCCGACGGCTCAGTTGTTGGCTGCTTCCACAACAATTCTTGTCGCATAGATTGATCGATCCACTCGAACTTGCAAACGTATAGCCATACGACAACAGTTGTATGTACGGCTTGTACAGTCACCTTTTTTTAATTTTAAATTTATTTATGGGTTTTCACTCTTTACCTTTTGCAACCTAAATTTTTTTTTCCCACAGAATACTGCTCTTGTGCAAATCTGGCCTTCCTGTCAGAGTCTAGGCTCTGATACCATGTTAATTTCTGTAACCTAGCACCTGACAATTAACTCAAATAAAATTGCTTTATTAATTAACTGCATAGCTAGGTTATCAACAAAATAATAAGCGGAAGCATTAAACCAAAAACCAATCACATTGCACATGAGATTTCGGGAAAACCCCTGAAAAACTCTCGCGGGAAAACCATATCTTTTATTAATATTGGGCTTCCTTCCTGGGATAATGGCCCTTTTGAAGAAATACAAATCAACAAATAGCTTAGCCCAAGATCTATCCTTCGATCTTGCTGGTTGCTATCTTCCTTGCTGCCCCTTTGTACCCTTTCCTTGGCCTCTGCCTGTGCACACTTGAGTGCCCACTCACTCTTTGTGTCCCATCGCTGTGTCTCATCCTCTCACCTAGGTTGTCTTTTATTACATTGAGTTAACCCTAAGTCCAAAACCCTAGATCTCCTCCAAAGTGATCAACGGTTGAGATCTAATCTCACGTTCATTTTAGATTTGACGGCTAGGACTTAATCAACTCTTCACTAACTTAGGCATTTAACTTAATTAATTAAAAGATCATTTACTTTAATAAAAGACTCATAAAGTGAACTTCCTAAGGTTATTTGAGAGGTTACAAGGACGACTTCCACGTGCTAGACAGAAGTCAACGTGGAAGTACCTGTCCGATGTTACAAACATCAACAATCCACAACCTGGATACTAAGTCATGATAATAAAAACAACTTTTTACAATAAAATTCCCCCATAGGGATTCAGTTTGACCAAAGAGGCAACGTCCGACTCCATGAAGCTAACAACTAGTACAAATGAACCAGTTTAATGAAGTGAGAGCCGATTAAATAATTGCATGCTCAACGACTAAGAGGCTTTGACCCAACAACTCACTCTAAACTGCTCCATGACTACGATATTTAGAAAGTGTGCCCAATGTATGAGTCGATTTAATTTTTTTAATGGAGGTCGATTTTTCCATCGTTCCATTTTATAACTGTTAGAATTTAAGGGAAAAACAGTAGGCTAGCTAGAAACAAAAATATTTTTATAAATTTCAAATCATCAGCTACTGTAATTTAGGATTAACAAAAACATTAAAATTTATGATACATAACCTAATAGCATTAATGAGTAAGTAACATACATAACACAGATCTGAGTATTACCTTATCTGTAACAAAGAACTAAGGTACCTGATTTGCTATTGTTGCCTTCCTCCAATGTATGCTTAGAAAAACTTAGTAAATCATGGATCAAACCCTCAGGGTAGATCTCCTCATGGACATAGGGATAATACCAAGAAGGACTATTAGGTTAAGCAATCAAAACTCAGCAAGCTGGAAAAGGTTAAGAACACAGTCCGAGTATTAGGGCTGGAAAACAATTCACTGTCATACATAGGGCTGAAAAATAAACCCACAATCAACCTTAGGATGATTTAACACTTTCAACCCAACGCTAGACACGGATGTACCCTTCAAGCAGAGGTAAATATCAACAGTTCAATATCAGGCCCAACAGTCCACTCATTGAACATAGATACCAAGGAAGCTGATAGAAATGAGCAAGTCGACACCACAAACCAACAAGACAGGACAAGCAGACTAGCAAGGTGGCACCAACAAACTAGCAAAGCGACACAAGTAAAACCAGCAAGGCGGCACCGGAGAACCAATCAACAGGCAAGAAATAGGCCAGCGACAAGCTCCAGCAGTCACAACTGTCTAAGATGAACCCACGATAAGCAGGAGAAGATACAAATAGACCAACGACAAGCTCCAGAAAAAATCAGCTTGCAGGGATAGACCCACGACAGGCTGAGACACTTAAGAGAGAGCTGAGAAAACCCTTGTAAACCTGTTCAGAAAAAACCACAACAAATCTCAGTCTCAACGTCAGCTTAGAGGAGAAAGATCATATGATCAAGTGTGCCAAGTGAGGGGGAGACCACTCCTTTATATAGTTTTAGGTAGGTAAGATAGGGTTAATACATTAACCATTTAGAGTCCACTTGACATAGCTTTAGGGTTAGGTTAACCCCTAAAATAATAAACCAATTAAAACGTCATGTGGTAAGTCCAATAGACCAAGTCAACAAAGTAATTAAATCGAAGAGGAGGGTTTCATAAACATGGCGGTCAACTTTCTTTAGGAAAAGGTAAAGTCCAAAAATATAAAATCAAATCAGCGTAAACTTAGGAGGGTAATAACTCAATAAAGGGGTTTCATAAACAATAAGACAAAGTCAAAAGTCAAGTCCTTCTTTAATGGCAGTTTGTCCACAAGAGTCCCACGATATAGATTATAAGCTTTATAATCCCAGCATATGAGGAAGGCTGATGATGTGATCATGCCTTTCTTCTTAACTGCTCCTAGGTCACATGGACCATCCCGGGAGAGAATAAAGTCACACATCATCTCGGCTTGGTACTCAGACCAAGAATCTGCTTGGTCCTAGACCAGGATACCCAGAACACATCTGGGGGCCCTAGATCACAACTAGGGTCTTAACCACCAAGGTACACAACCAAGGATCAATCCAAGTGCTAAGCAAGGATTCCCTGGAACACATCCAGGGGCCCTAGAACACATCTAGGGACTTACATCATCAAAACTGCTTGGTCCCTGACCAAGAACCCCAACAATACACTGGGGGCCCAACTAGGGTCTTTTTCCATGGCTCTAACTGCTTGTTCCCAGACCAAGAACCCCAGGAGTGTACTGGGGGCCTTAGATCACAACTAGGGTCTTTGCCATCCTCCCAAATAATGGCTCTTGCAGCTGCATTAATTTTAACACTCCCTCTCAACAAGAGAGGCATTCTTAGCAACACCGAGCTTGTCTCGAAAGTAGACAAACTTGTTCAACGACAGGGGCTTGGTCAAAACATCTGCAGTTTGTTCCGCAGTCGGAACATACTGAATACTGAGAATGTTCTTCTGCACCATGTCTTGAACATAGTGATATCTCATCTCAATGTGTTTCGATCTTTCATGAAACAGATGATTCTCGAAGAGCTTTATACAACTCTGGTTATGACAGTGAATTACCGTGGGTTCCAACTCAACAGCGAACAAATCTGAGAGTAGCTTTCTGAGCCACATTGCTTCTCTACTAGCAACACTGGCAACAATCTATTTTGCCTCTGCAATGCTTTGGGCTATGGTGCCCCACTTCCTACTGGACTAGGAGATCATAGCTGAACCCAAACTGAAACAATATCCGGAAGTGCTCTTTCGGTCCACTGCACTGCCCATCCAATTTGAATCTGAATAGCCATGAAGCATTACACCGCAACTAGAAGTGTATATGAGCCCATAAGCTATAGTCCCCTAGACATATCTGAGGATATGCTTAGCAACAACCATATGAATGTGTTTTGGATCACACATAAACTGACTGAGGGCATTCACTGCATAACAAATGTTTGGTCTAGTGTGTACTAGATACATCAAGGATCCAATAATCTGACGATATACTGTAGGGTCTTCTGGATCTGAACCTGTAGCTTGATCATGTAACTTCTTCAGGTTAGAAATCATAGGTGTGGTCATGGACTTACAGTCCAGCATCCCAAATCTGCAAAGCACATCAACTGCATACTTACCTTGTGAGAGAAAGATCTCACCAGGTTTCTGCCACACCTCTAAACCAAGAAAGCAATGCATAAGACCCAAGTCCTTCATTTCAAACTCTGCTGACAGCTCCCCCTTAGTCTGAGCTATCAAATGTTCCTCTCCAGTAAGGAACAAATCATCCACATATAAAACCAAGATAACAGGATGATTCTTCACAACCTTTATATAAAGGTTAGGATCTGCTATACTCTTAGAGAACCCAAGACTCCGAAGAAAACTGTCAATTCTTCCATACCAAGCTCTCAGAGCCTGTTTCAATCCATACAAGGCTTTCTTGAGTTTGCAGACATGGGATTCCTTCCCATGGATCACAAAACCCTCAGGTTGCTCGATATAAACCTCTTGCCCAACTTCACCATTAAGAAAGGCAGTCTTAACATCCATTTGGTGAAGTTCCCAATATAAAGCTGAAGCAAGAGAAATGATAACTCTGATAGAGGTGTACCTGGCAACGGGTGCAAAAATCTCATCATAATCAATTCCCTTTTTCTGAGAGAAACCACCAGCCACAAATCTAGCTTTGAATTTTTCAACACTGCCATCTGCTGCATGCTTTATTTTGTAAATCCATTTAGAAGCCACTACTGATTTTACTTGTGGTCTTGGGATCACTTCCCATACATCATTCTTCAATATTGACTTGTATTCTTCTACCATGGAACCCTTCCACACTTTATGCTTGGCAGCCCCATCAAAAGTGGAAGGTTCTGAGTCAATCACAAGATTCAACTGAGTTATAAAACTTGAGTACTTATCTAGCTTCTCGCTTTCTTTGAAAGTACCTTTAGGTGTTGCGTGCTTTTCTGCTTCCTTTAAAATTTTACGGCACCAAGCTGGCTTCCTTTTGACATGAGGTTTCTCTGGCCTCCTCCCTCCCCTCATCTAAAAGTTGTGAATATGAAGGCTCTGAAGATGGAGCTTCCTGCTCCTCTGTATCACAGGGAAGCTCTTTGGAACGACGAAAGGCAGCTTCCTCATGGAAGGTCACATCTCTATTGACCTCTATATATTTTTTCCTTGGCACATAGATTCGATATGCTTTTGAGGTCTCATTGTACCACACAAAATGCCTTTCTTTCCAGAGGGCTCTAATTTAGTCCTCTTTTCTTTTGGTACATGAATGTAGACAGGACCCTAGTGGAAAAACTCAGCAATGACAAAAAAACGGCGAGGGTCCTGAAAACATCGGCTCGGAAAAAATCGGCAAAAAAATCAGAAAAAATTGGAAAAACTTGGCAAACATTAAAAAATACATAATTTATTCATTTTTTTCAAAATTTTAAACATTTTTCAATATATAAAGCAACAACAACATCATATAAACAGATAGGCACATAAATACGGAGAAAGAACCGATATATAACATGTGGGCCTAATGGTTAAGAACATGTGTTTCCTCTTAAGAGGTCACAGGTTCAAATCCAGAGGGGGGTAGGGTATGTATACCTTCGTAGACTTTACCAGTCAAATTGCTGGGCGGAGGGGGGTCCCTTGTCCCATAAACAAAGGGGTCTCATACACCAATTTGGTGTGCTGGCTTGGCCGTAACCTTAAAAAATAGATTATTATTATTATTATTATATAGTGGATGCCAAACAAAAACCGATACATCAAAGTCATTACTGAAAGTCTGAAATCAATACAAAATGACATCAATGATCACATATATAAATGTATATGTCCCAAAACTAGCAACTAGCAATATGGTATCAAATTATCAATGCCCTCTCCCCCTTTTACGGGATAAAATCAGGGGTTGTTTGCCAGGCCTTGAACTAGAGGCAGAAGGTCCTGGTCGGACATCAATGCTGGATGG
>JZKD02S1686961.1:632724-651834 GCA_000966675.3 Picea glauca
TTTGAGCAATAATTGTAAAAACTAGGTCTTTGGACTTTTGATAGGGGTATTTGTGCTCAAAAGAAATGGAATAGCACCCCCTACATCCATGGACCAAGTTTCAGCTCAGTCGGACGACTTTAGCCATGCGTTTGTCCACCCGGAGTGTTAGTCAGTCTAAGACAACAATTTTAATTGCTAAAGTCCAAACATGGCAAAAATGTAAATTTGTAATAATGAGTTAGGAGGATGTAAAATGGTGAATAATAGTTAGAGAGAGACCCCTTAAGCATAACATAACCCTCCCAACCTTTTCCAACCTCTTCTAACCCTTTACACCCTCTTTTCACTCAAAAGTTACGCCCCCCTAGGGGGATTGACGTTTTTCCTTGGTGGTGGAGGTTATGACTTAAATGGGGCTCCCTCTCATGATTTATGACTCCCTTTAACCCCCACATCACCTCCTAGGGTGATCCCACTACCATTTTCTCATTAATCCCCCTCCATTCCTTGCATTTCCCCCTTTTGTTGCGCCCTCCAAGGAGAGTTACGCCCCCCTCTTGTGGTTCTCCAAGAAAAATCGTTTTTTTTTGTTGGGGCCTCTTCCTCTCCCTTGGTATGAATCCCATAGCCTTCCCACTTGACTTTTGTGTGATCCCAACACTCTCATACCATTTTACACCCTAGATCTAAGATCTAAACCCTAGATGGTGTGCCCTAGCCTTGAGATCTGCTCTTATGCTTGGTGGTGGACACTTGGCATTGATCCAAGAGAGGTAGGTTTGCCTCTCCAAGTATAAATAGATCCCTTTCCTCACTCCCAAGATATCATATCTTGAGCTATTGTTATGCTACTTGATTTTTTCACTCTCTCTCTCTCTCTCTCTCTCTCTTTCATTCATCATTTTCATTCTCTTGCTCTTTAGGGTTTTGGAGATAGTTTTCTCCAAGATCCTTCTTCTTGAGTAATAAAGAGAAAACTTTGGAAGATTATTGGAAGAGTTATGCACATGCTTCTTCTTGCCATACACGAGGTAAACTTGTTCTAAAATTTTGTTTGGTGATTCCATCTTTGGATCCTAAGGTAAAATGTTATTTGGGTAGATCTAGTAATGCACATGCTTGTAGATCTATGTATCTTGATATGCTAGATAAGATTGAAATGTCATCTTATTAGTATATGCAACATATTGTCTATTGTATGCCATCATTGTTCAAGGTTTTTGCAAGTTTAGCTTCAAGGGTTTCATTGGGACAACCTCAAGTAAGAAGGCTCCCTTGAGACACACTCAAACTCTATTCCTTTCTCACTCTTACTCTTCTTCTATATTGCTGTTCATTCCATCAATATTTCAGCTAGCATAGCTTAATAAGATAGGTCATTTCAATCAAAATTTATAAATTTTTCTTAAGAAAAATTTTTGCCCTAAAAAGGCAAAAGTTTTTCTTCACTATATTGGTTGTGTGCAGCATTTCCAGTAAGGATACCTTGTTGGTTTTTGTAGGTTCAGATCTAGTTGGGAGGGGTTTTGGCTACCAAAAGGCATCCACAAAACACTCAAAGACCCCCCAAAGGGATTGGTAGCTATTTCTCAACCTCCTTTTTCAATTTTTTAAGCATTTTAAGTCATTTCTTCTCCTTCTTGCTTGCTTGTAGTGGCTCATAGTTGTGGGAGAAGGAGTGGTACGGCCTCCTCCCACGTGTGAGCTCTTGGGTAGCTTAGATCTAGCTTAGATTTTGTTTATTTGACATTTTTTTCCCTTTTTGAGCTAGGACGTGAGGGTTTGTGAGATAAAGGGTATCTCCCAAACCCTAGGATGTGGGGTAGGGTTTGCTTGTTTGCTTCTTGGTTTGCTTGTTTGCCTTTTTCTTTTTGCTTGTTTCTTGGTTTGCGTTTCTCTCTCTTGTTTTATCTTCTTCACTTGCTTGTTTCTTTCATTTTTCATTAATCTCAATTAATAAGCAAGCTAATTTAATTGCCTACCTATTTGGGAGAGGAATACCCCAAAGGGTTAGGTTAGGGTTTTAATATGTGATTATGATCTAAATGCTTAATGTTATAATTGTTCTAGATCTAGATCCAAGACACTTAATAATTCTCTAGCTTAAGCCTATTGGGCTTCATAATCAACTTAACTAGATCTCATGCATGCTTAGGTTATTTCAAGTCTTTATCTCTATGTTTCATGCTTAGATCTATAATCTTTGATGTTTAAATGCTTCAATAAGTAGATGGTGTTCTTCTTCATTGCATAGATCTCTTAATGCCATATGCTTGAGGTAACTTGTTTCTAAGTTGATAAGTAGGCAACATCTAAATCTTTTTCTTTTTCACACTCATTGCTCTTGAATATGATATAAGTGTGATTGCTTCTTTTCTATTGGTTGACAAGTTTTCTTGCCCTTGTTATTTTCTCAAGCTATCTAATTGTGAAATCAAGTGACATATACATGTGTTAATGCTCTTAATCTCATAACTAAATCAACACATCTTTAAGGCTGAATTGAGTTTCGGCCAAGTTGCTAAATCACTATTTAAAAGTGTCATAAAACTCTTAAAACACTCAAAAACACTCCTAAAAGTCTACCTAACTTATATATAAACTTAATAGACTCTTTAGGGTACCTTAGAGCACCATCTTCACCATCTAAAATGGGACTTGAGGAAAACAACGGAGGGTGTAGGTAGGGGACTGTCTCACGGTGCACAGGATGTGTCCTCTCCGGGAAGTACTCTTGTTTTGGGCTGACCTGTGAAGCTAGAGTGGCAACACTTATTGAGCATCCGACAGTTATTTGGCAATAGGAGGAGGAGGCTTTGGTGAAAGCTTAATAAAATTTGATAACCTTAAGAAAGCTTAACAACTCAACCCTGGATCTAAATTTCTAAAATACTTGTGGGTTTAATAATTAAGAGTGGTTGATCTTCATCCTTGATACTTGTGCTTAACTTTATAAATCTTCCTCTTGATGTATTGATGATGATGATCTTAATGCTTTGATGATAATGTTATATGATGCTTTAATCCTTTTTATATCCTGCACAAATACAAATAAATAAAGTGGTTAGCTTACTTGTTGTATCTTAACATTCTTTAAATTGTAAATCTTGTATCTAATATATTTTTGATCAAGTTATTCTTTCGTAAACAATATTGTAATCTATTTGTAACAAACAACCCTTTAACTTAGTTGACCCCTTGCCCAATCTTAGGCACTAGTCTTAGTTGCCCTAGGAAAGGTCTTGCTTAACATCCTAACCCTTGCATCTTGCATTTGTTGCTTGTGCATCTTAGGATTAGAATCCCCCCAAGCCTTAACATATTAAAACTAACTCCTAGAACTTAACTCTAAAATTAATCTAGAAACTAGGGACTACCCCCCTTGGCTTCCCTAGGAGTGAGCCTAGACGGAAGAGGTTCTAGTCAAAGTGACAGTGTGGGCTGTGAACCTAGGCATTGTGCCTCCAAGGACACACTAAGTGAGCTGGACTTAGCTCACGTTTGCAAGTGTGTATAAGGACGACAATAGAGATCTAGAGGGTTAAGAGCCAGTGTGTCATATTTGGTTAGCATTCAGACAATTGACTTAGATTGAGCATTTGTGTGAGCCTGTTAGTACCATTTTCGTTCCTATCAAAGAAATGAGGATTTGACGAAGTGGTCAGGTCAATATTGGGCAAGTTAGTTGTTGAAAATGAGCTTCCAGAGCCCTTGAAACAGTCAAGAGTCAAATTATCCTAAGGCAGATGGAAGAATACAACAAAAAATACATGCCCTTGTGCGCATAATTTCTTTTGTTGCAAAAATTAAGCCCTCGGGGCTTGTCGCAGTCCAAAAGGGGCTTGTCGTAGTTCAAAGGTGCTTGTCTTGGTCCAAAGGGAGCTTGTTAGAGTCAAAAGGGGCTTGTCGCTGTCAACAAGGGCTTATCGCGCATCAAAAGAACTTGAGCACCCATAGCCCTGAGGCCTATCAGAGACCGTCGCATAAAACCAAGCGCCAATAACTTTCGGGACCCCGACAAATCGGACGGATGCAGGCAAGGAAGATCAACGACCAACATGTGGTTCCAGAGTCCCCTCGTCGTAGTCTAGTTTGAAGCCTAAGCCTTGAACACTCTGATGGGGACCCCTTCGATCAATGACCCAGATTTAATGAAGCACGACCCCCGATCAATGGTTTAGATTTGATCTTAGATCTCGCAGTCTCTCGGCAAGATGTCATGTTTGTTTGCCACATCAACGCCCGTGCGAAATAGTGAGAAGGCACCACGTGTCTAGGGTGACGTCAGCATGATAAAGTTCATGCCTTAGCCGATTTTTTGCTCTTGGTTGAGCTAGATTGACGACCCTCACGCGTTGTCAGACTTCCCCTCGCAACCCCAGATCAACGGTTAGGATTCAAGCTCAGAGTCCACTCGTCGAAGTTCTGTTTGTAACCTCGACCCCGAAGACTCTGATAGAGCACCTTCGATGGATAACCCAGATCTCATCGCGCCATCAACCGTGTCCCAAGAGATCAATGGCTCAGATTTGATCGATTGATCTCGCAACCCCCTAGCCAAGTGTCACGTTAGCGCGCCAACGAAGCACTATCAGAGCCTACCAGAGGCTGCCATGTGTACATGTGGAATCCGCCTCCTGCATCTGTAAAAACCTCAAATATGGGTGACGTGTGTCCTACCTGTCCGCCACATCAACGCCAACATGGGACAGTGAAAATCTGCCACATGTCCACGGTGACGTCAGCTTGATCATTTTTTCCTTAGCCGAATTTTGCTTACAATCGTATCTAGATAAACAACTCTCATGCGTCGTCGGATTTCCCCTGGCGGTTGCAGATCGACGGTTGAGATTTTCCCTCAGAGTCCCCTTGTCGGAGTCTCGTTTGCAACCCAGACCCCGAGGACTCCGAGGGGCACCCCTGATGAACAACCCAGATATTTCCAGACCTTGTTTCAAGTGGGCTGATTAACGGTCTAGATTCGCTCTCAGGTATCAAAACCTCATGGCTAGCTGTCACGACAACTTGCCTGCAGAGCATTGTCAGGGCCAATGAGAGAATGCCACGTGGACACGAGGAACTTACTGGATGCACATGTCAACACACCAAAAAAGGGTGACATGTGCCTTGTTCTCATGTCGCGTTAGCGCAATCATGGGCCAATAGAAAATCATCGCTTATCCAGAGTGACGTCAGCATGATTGGGTCAATGCCTTAACCGTTTCTGCCTTTGAGTCGAGCCCATATCAATGACTCTCTTGGTTTCGATGAAACATTAACGATGGAGATCATCTTGGACGTCGTCGGCAGTGAAACACGATGAACGTTCCTCGACATGGGTTATCCCCGATCGCCTAGACGATGACGTCGTTAAAGAGAGGGCAGGTTTAGCAGATTAACGACCCGTATTGGATTGTGTTCCAGATCGACGGTTCATTTTCAATTTTAAAAATCAAGGCATTTTAGGCTATCGACCCACATATCAATGGCCTAGATTTGATCAGGTCCGAGATGGAAGGCTCATATTCACTGCAAGATGGATGGCTGAGATTTGATCACAGCTATTCCTTGATCGCCGACGCCTCAATCGTTGATATACCAAGTGTCTGGGCTGTCTTCCGACAACATAAAGTTCCATTTTTAAAGATCAACGGTCGAGATTTATCATTGAGATCGATCCGACAACTACTGAGTCTCAAGCCCGTGTAGTTTTAATTTCGAGTTGCTGCAGCATGGTAAATGATTACGGGGATATTTTCAGGGACATGGTGCGATCGATATCTAGGCCTGCAAATCTCCAGCTACTCCATGATCTTTCTTTATAACAAAATTTCACCCAAGCGAAGGTAAACCAGATTTTACCAGGAGGAAAACCGCTCAAGAATTAAGAAGCTGGAAACAATTTCAAGAAGCGGTCTGAGGGCATGAGTGAGGAATAAAAGACGAGGAAGACACCCATTGTCAAAGTCGACTCTTTGGGGAGTTAAAGAGTTTCTTGTAACCAGAGCTGTTCGACCACATAAACCTTGAGCACAATCAGTTGATAAATGCAACAGGCACTAGAGATTCATTCCTTGCATTTAAGTTTGAGTTTGTGATTCCTCTCTACAATATTTCTATTCTTGTAAAGCATCTCCTCCCATTCTGGCTTTTCTTGTATCAGATCTGATATATAAAAGCTCAAGCAACAGACTATTCACCATATTTAGTGTTACTGTGTGATGTCTAGTTATGATATAGAGCTAATTTCCTCTGAATGTATGACCAGTTCTTGTCATTTCTTTGTGCATTTGAATGATAGGTAGAGGGTATATACATTTATTTAGATGCATGAAGATGTTAACTGTTTGAAGCATGCTTTATTGATCTGTATACACCTGTTAGAGCTGTTGAATTCTTAATTGCTCAACATGTTATTCTTTTCCATAGGCTACAAGATTCATTCTTAGCAATGCCCTATATGTTTATTTTTTTTTTTTTTTTCGATTCCCCATTTCATCCTCCTTTCAAGCTTGATTGGCTGAAACACTTGTGGACAAATGCCTCTGATAGTTGAGAGCATTTGTCAGCTGAACTGAGAATTGTTTGAGGTCCTATAATTTCAAAAGAAAGAGAGAGAGAGAAAGAGGGAAAAACTTTCCAAATATTGCACAATTATTTACCGCAAATTTGGCCTTAAGGTTCATCCCGAGTCTTGGCCACTGGGGTGCCTCGACATTGTTCCAATAACAACTTGGAACATCTCGAGGGATAACTGAGCCAATGGTTGGTTCCCATGAAAGGCATGTACAAGACCGATGTAGTGGTGGTTTTTGCTTCAGAGACAGAGTTAGCGCAATTTTCCATGGATTAGAAAGAGCTTGCTATGTTTAGCAGGTTTCCTATTTTTTAGGAGATAGTGTCTGTTCAATTTTCAATGAGCTATGGCTCATGCATTTAATTGAATTTTCTGTTTAGATTTTACATGAACCATAACTACTGCAGCAAACCAAGATCACAAGAAGAATAACCATGCACAAGAACACAAGAAGTATCCTGGGAAACCCTTCTCAACAAGGGAAGAAAACACAGCCAATCCTTTGCTATATTCTTCAAGAGAAAGACCTCCCACACCATCACCAAATCTAGCACACAAAAGGGTGCTGTAATTTTCATAATTTCAGACCACAACTTCTGAAATTATGAGATGACACAATGTTAAGTGTGTTTCCTCAATGGGGATTCACCTTTATTTATATAAGACTTATCACATCAAATGATGTGTCTATTGGCACAATAGGGTCGACCTCAATAACTCAAAATATAATTAATAATTACCATATTAATTATCTTTTACATTATGGTGGGGCTGACCTGTACCCTTTACATCACAAGTAGGATTACATGTAAGTCTGACTCTTAGACAATATAGCAAGGGATCTCATACACCCACTAGTGCTCAACCACTAGGGGCACATCCATCTGTGCTCAGCCACAGGGATGTCCACATCTCTATCTCACTGTGTCTCACAGGAGAATCACACTCACTAGTGCTCAGCCACTAGGATCGCGTTCACCTGTGCTCAACCACAGGTACGTCCAACTCAACAGATCTCTTTCTCACTGCGTTAGACAGGAGAATCATTTGGAGTATCACATCATCTCAACTCTTTGCATAGAGGAGGCCAATACATCGTTTCATCATCACGTTCACTTGTGCTCAACCACAAGCACGTCCAACTCGACAGATCTCTTTCTCACTGCGTTACACAGGAGAATCATCTGGAGTATCACATCATCTCAACTCTTTGCACAGAGGAGAACAGTAAACCCATCACATGGGCTCCTTCCCTTCTTAGGGGCACACAACGTTCCATCTTTGTCTCAGAGAGGAACCACACACCCAACTCATGGGCACACCCAATTCATGGGCACACCCAATTCATGGGCTTCCTCACCCCACACAGGGGCACACAACATTCCTTCTCCGTCTTAGAGAGGAACCACACACCCAACTCATGGGCTTTCTCTGAGGTCGACTCACTCAGTCTGTGTCCTGGAGGATGTCTCACACAACTGTAATCATCAACAGTGTCCACAGACTCGCATGTCTGATTTGAGCATACAATATTGATCCTAGTGACATTATGAGCCCGATGACAATTTTTCAGGTGACACACAGGCACTTTGCTATTTTTAGCAAGTTGAGTTCCAAGGTTCAGATTAGGATTCTGAGCTTACAGTATTGATCCTAGTGACATTCTGAGTCCAGTGAGCCCTTTTCGGGATGACATGCGAGTACTTTCTATTTTTAGCAAGTGGAGATCGCAGGGTCGGATTGTGATTTTGATGAACATATTTTCATTGACTTTTGAGGACTTTCTATTTTTAGAAATGCAACAGTTAGCAGTGGTCTCCTGGTGGTCTCAGACATATTTGGCGTTTTCCTATTTTTTAGGGCTTGTTATCCTCCATTTCTAGGGATGACTAAGGAGATGATGTGTCGAGCTCCTCAAGTTGTAGAGTATCGAGAGATGGATTGATCGACAGTGTCCACAGACTAGCAGGCATAGCCCCACATCACACCACTCATCACCTCGCGATCGATGGTTGCACCATTCACCACACCAACTTGGCTCACAGAGGACAACAAGTCTTGCGTCATGAGGTAATGAGCCCGGTGTTGTGGTAAGTGTCATTTTAATAAATGAAGCATTTGAATATGTTGCAAAGGGTTCTTCCTTTATTTTGAAAATGTTTGTTTGGAAATTATGCTCTTTGCCTTATTTCACCTTGGTGGTTGACATTGTTGTCCTAGTAAGTGGTCATCCTCGGGGAAAGGGTTGCTACTGGGGTCTCCTTGATGAGTCATCGTACCGCTCCCGCACATAATTGCCACTTTCCATGTTTTTTTCCCTTCGTTTCCTCGTCTTTTGGGTTTTCATGCCACATTGATCCAAGAAGGGCTTGTACCTCATTTCATGGGAAGAAGGGGCTGAAGGCCCAGAGGCTTGTAGCTGGAAAAAGATAAAAGTCAATCATAAACCTTCCAGATTGCCTAGGGATCCCAAGAACAATAAAATGTTTCTCACAATAATTGAGGGACTCATAAAATAAATAACTATTTAAACATGCCAACTAAGGTAGTGTGTGTGTGGGCAATGTTTTTCATGCTTAGGTAGAAGTCCCACACATTGTCTTCAACTTGGGGAAGCATAGTGTGATCAAGGCAGAGTTAACGTGGGAAATGTTTTTCATGCTTAGGTAGAAGTCCCACTTTAGCTTCAACTTGGAAACACTCTAATAAATTAATGGCAAAAGGGTTTGGAAAAATCATGCATCGTGGACGAAAGGCAACACACTCTCTACAAAGGCACCCATAATGAGACAATATGAGCCCTTGTATGTCAAGAAACCCCATGCCCAAAAGTATTACCCCCCATCAACCTCATACTCTTCACATGACTTAGAGAGGGTCCACCTGGGAAACACTCCTTAACTTGGGTAATGATTCACCCAATAGGTCACCATGACAACCCTTCCATACCTAAATTTGGCAAGTTGCATAAGGTCTTTGAGCTTTTGTTTATTTTTAGAGGGGGGATTTGATGCACATGTTCGGGTGGTTTTTTTATTATATATGGATTACTTGCCATGATGCTTGTGACTCGTGAGCCCTTGGAGGGCGAATTTTCTTGTCTTTGCAGGGCCTTGACATGTGGAAAGCTATTTCGTGAAGGCACAAGGTCACTTGGACCTTCACTTGGGGGAGTCCATAGGATGGATATTGCATCCCCTCTCCTTGGATAATTGGATGATGAACGTTGCCTTTGGAGGCATGAGAGGACACCTGGAAGAAGCAAAGCTAGCCTCCTATTGCCCAACGTTTGACCTTAGAGGCTCAAACCGTCACTTTTTAGGGCATGCCGTCACACTTGGGGGCTAGGGTCAGGTGATGGTTGGATGATTTGATGGTGGCATGATGTTGCTCCTTGGAGGAAGACCCTAGCGCATGGAGACTAGGCCTTGGGAGGCCCAATGACTTCCTCAACTAGCTCAACATCCTGCCTTTTGAGCCAAGACGTCACCCCTAGAGGGCATGATGTCACCTTTTAGGGCTTGTGTCTTTTGTAAATTTGAATTTTAACTTGTAAAGGGGGAAATTAGGAGGTTGGCCTCCGTAATTTGTGTTTTACCCTTAGTTAAGTGGACAAATTGGTTAGTGAGACCTTGTATAAATAAAGGTCATGACATTTCATTTTATCATATCATAACACTTGAGAATTACATATGTTTTGGCTGAAATTTTCACCGCTCTTGGGAGAATCGCATATCTCTTTTTCTCTTGCTATTTGGATGCTAATACTTGTCACTTGTGGAAGAAGTGGTACGCTATCTCTGTTGGATGCTTTTCTTTGCTTTGTAATGGAAGATGCTTGGTAAAAGAGGGTTTTGTCTTGATACCTAGTGGAATTGGTAAGGAAGTTTTTTGCATATTGCAAGTATTTCTTCTTGTTTCATGGTTGTTAATGTTCAAAACCCATAAAGGCATACACCCTCCACTAAGGTCCATTTATTTGTCTTGGAGAAGCTACTTAACAAGGTTGCTAGGAGGAGTAAAAGGTCTTACACCCTCCTAGATTTACTTTGCTAGTTTGTTTGCCCTAGGGAGTAAAAAGGCTTATACCCCTAGGGAGGTAACACAACTAGCTCTTACAACAAGAGACTCCATAACCCAATTGATAAAGGCACTAGTCTAATTTGCGTTGGAGAAACAAAATCATTGCATTGGAATACGTGAATTGTTGAGATATTGCATTTGTTCAAGTTGGAACCAATTTTACATGCTATAAGCTTGCTTGAGCCACTAGGGCATCTAGCTTAGCCAAGTGATTCTTATTGCTGTTATAACTTAAAGCTACAGCCATTAGGGCTGCAGCAAATCTCTTTTTAATCATCTTTATCACTTTTTCTACTGTTGAAAATTACATGTAAGTAGTGCTAATTATTCTTCTTGTCAAGGGCTTTCATTCAAGTGCCTTTCTTGTGAATTTCAGTGGCTAGAACTCGCTGTTGTAGCAAAGTTTGCTACAGCCACAAGGCTGCCCTAATATATTGCTGATAACACCGTTTTGCAGCCCTATTTTACCATCAAAACTTGTGTCTAAATATTGGGATATTATATACATGTTTAGTGCTTGATTACTCAATAATTATTTGGTGTTTTGTATGGTTAATTTTGCAGCTATTAACATTTTATATTGTTGATATATATATCTCTGTTCTGCTGCAATTTTGGGACAGCAAGGTTTCTTGTTTGTTCCCCTTTGGTTTAAGGCTTGTGTATCTATCTTGTGTCTTGTTCTGGGCAGGTTTAACGTTGACTTGCAGGTACACAATACTTTGACAACCATCCTTCATCAACAAGACTTTCTTCCAAGCTTTTTCCTCACCTCCAAGCTTGAACTATAGGGGTTTTCACCATCATCTTCTCACTTTCCATCTCAATCCTCCTAGGGTCACTGGGATTCCCCCTTGTGGTGATTTATCATCACTAAAGCGAGGGGAGTGTCTATCTAAGGTGACAACGGGTAGGTACTCCCATAGTTGTCACACTCTTGTAGTTTGGGTCGGGCTTTGCCCAACCTACAATTTGTGTGATAATAGGGTCGGACTGCTATTTTTAGCAGTTACTATTTATAGCAGGGGTGGTCGCTTTCCAAGGTGACAAGTGGCAGAGTTAAAGTCTGTCAAGTGGCAGTATGAGAGTGTGACATGTGGCACTCAAGTCATTAGAGAGTTGGGCGAATTTCTCATGACATGTGATACATTGATAGCATAATTATGAGAGGGGGTGCACTTTTCAAAGAGATAAGGAAATTAATCAATTAGTGAGGGCGTGTGAGTGGATAAGGTGTGTTAAGTGACGTGCTTGACTTAACTCACGCTCATCTCACTCTTTCTCTCACTCAACTTGTCTTATCCCGCTTTTCTAGCTTCCCATGTGCCTTACTCTCTCCTATTTTCCACTTGGGTGCATCCTTCATGCATATTTCACATGTGTGCATGCATTTTTCCCTTTTCCACGCGTGTATTCCTCTCTCCTTCTTCACTTGCCTTCTCTCTCACTTTCCATCTCCCATGCACCTTATCTTCCTTTGTTTTCACTTGGGTACATTCTTCCATGCACCTATCCTCTCCCTCTTAACCCTCACACGTGTTTCCTCTCCTCTCTAGTGTTTTAGTTCCCTTCTCCATGCACATTGTTCCTTATTCCATGCGCACTATCTCTCATACTTCCTCTACCATGCACTCTCTTCTCTCCACTTCTCTCCTACACGTGTGAGCCTTGACTCCACATCCCAAACATGCTCCTCTCCATGCATCCTCTTACCCATTCTTCATGTGCATTACCTCACCACTCATGTGCTACATCCTCTCATGCGCCCTCCTATTCTTGCCTTGGGAAGTGCACCCTCACTCTCTATATATTGGAGAGGTCTCTTCGTTATTCGAGGTTTGATTTTTGCAGGAGCAATATACATTCTCTCTCTCTTTCTCTCTCTTCTATAGTCTAGCTTCTAGTTCTCTGTGTGGAGATAGCCACTATACCGGTTCTTGTGCTTGTTTTCTGTGGTGCAATCTGCCCTTTGGCAAGACATTAATAAATAATTGTTGTGCTTATATCAAGCTTTCGATTCTTGTTGGTATTGTGATTTAATTTGTGCATCGATTAAAAGTTTTTAGTCTCTTATTGTGGTTCATTTCGACCTTTTAATTGCGCTTTCTTTCTCTTTTCTACGTCTCTTTCTAAAGCTAATGCTGCAGAGATTCCACCAAGTGAATTTACTATTATTTTTCCTAACGTCTTGGGCTGTTTTACACATTGTCCAAGACACTTTTCACTACTGTTTTTATTGTTTTCTTGCAGAAAAGCAGTTTAAATCAGCAGCAAGGCACTCAGGGACACCCCCCTGAGGTTGGCATGCACTAGCCCAAACAGAGGGGATTTGCCGATGACTTTTGGGGCACAATCTCCTAGAATTAACATTCTTTTACCTGCTGATTTATGTTATATCAGATCTGATTGTAGGGTGAAAAAGTGTGCCAACACCAAGAAAAATAGCACGGACCCCAATATAGGTAGATATAGCTGAATACAAGTACACAAATCCAAATGCAATGTCATGGATCTTGAGGCATGATACATGGATCCCAAGGTAGTATCATGGATCCCAATGCAAGTACATGGATCTCGAGACATAGTGCACAAATCCCAATGTGGGGCACCCACCTGTAATGGTGAATCAAGTCTCAACACAAGTTATTAGGCAATGCACATTCAATAATCTCTTCTAACAACATCATAACATAAGTTAATTTTATAATTTGCCTAAGTTTGCCATGGTGTGACAACTTTTTTTTAAATCTAGAGGAATTGGTACTTGGTTGGGATTACCTGGGCAAGGCTCGGGATCAAATCTGGCAAGCTGCCACTATAACCCCTAGGCTAGTGCCAACAACTCGCAAGCCAATACCTAGCAGGAAATTTATGACTTAGCAAGGGCTGATATTTTCAGAGACACACCAGTGAGGGGGGTCCCACTCCTGGGGGCTGTTACCTCTCCAGGAGGTACCCTACATTTTTCATTTGGCTACACCATTGTAAGCCCAAGGATGCAAGTCAAAGCCTTGTAGGCTGTGTGGAGGATTATGTAGTATAGACTCTCCGACTCAGACTCTGTAGTCGGCCATGATCGGTCTTTCTAGATTTCATTCTCACTTCCCTTCATCTTGGATAGGATTGGGGGACTTGAGGTGAACCTACTGGAACACATGGTTTACGGGGGCCAGGTTCATTCTAGGGGTGATCGCACATTGTAGGGCTTGTCCGCTCGTGGTTGTGCGGACCTATGTCATTACCCACATGGTCATTGTCTTGTAGATTCTGTATGCATCTCTTGGCCATGGTGCATTTATTAGTTGCATCTCTCAACATGGTGGTCTCACAAACTTTTCAACATCTCACATTGTTCGAGGCAGTGCACGAATCCTGATGCATAGTATCCTTGAGGCAAAAAAAGAACATGGACTCAAAATGATTGTAAAAATTTTACGAGCAAAACCCATATTACACTTTTTGAAGTGATGAAGTATTAAGGGGTATATGGCTTCTCAAAGAAAAATTGTCCCCTTCTTCTAAGAGGGACGTTGAGCACATTTCCCAAGTCAAATGGTCAAATAAAGGGAATGTTGTGGTCTACTAGCCGTTGGAGGAATTTTAACAAGTCAAAGATGCACTATCTCCAAGCAAAAATAATCACTTAAGCCACTAAAAGCCAAATCGTTCCCTTTGGGTCAAATTGCACCTCACATTTCATGAGTCAAATGGTCAAACTAGCCGTTGGGTGACGATGGACCAAAATGTGGACAAAAATGTTTCCGTTATGCTCATCTCCCAAGGGGAAATTGTCCCCAAAAGAAACGTTGGTCATTTCTCCACCATAGCGCTGCTGCCATTGCTCATTGGGTTCTACTGGGTTGGATTCTAGAACATTCTTTGGGAAATTCATGACAAAATGTCCATATTCATGGAAAACCGTGCATTTGAATGGAAACTACTCATAATCCACCTTCTGAAGGTAAGTCCAGTTATCCAGAGTTAGATTTATTGCTTTCGGGAGGCCCTTTTTGTTAGAATAATGTTGATGTGCTCGTTTAACCATAGACAATGCTACACCATTGTCACCCAACCATAGGCACAAAGCCACCCTCGAGCACCTTAACCTTTGACAGAAAGAATGATTCCAGGAAGCCACACTAGAACCAACAGATAACCAAGAGAGCACACTTTCTCCAAGGGTAGCGCATAACAGAAAGTACCAGAAAGATTGAACAAGATAAAACCGTACAACTGCAGCTGCTGTTGCTCCTCCTCCAAACTTGCGCACTATTTTTGGTTTCTTGAGTGAGAGTGAGTGAACAAATGAGCCAAGACGTCCTCTATTTATATTAATCTGTCTAGTTACTTTTCTGGCTGGGCTGACTCGACTTTCTGGTAATTATATTTTCTATTTATCTTTTTCCTCTGAGACCGACTTGTCTTCCTGGAGGATAATACCTTAATATTATATATTCTGCATGTCTTCTAGGGTTTTCACACATCTGTTTAGGGTTTCTCTTGCTTCCAAAATATTCTATTCTGGTCAAAGGTTACATATGGAGGTTAATACCTTCTCGCAACTACCATAATATCAACACTCCCTCTTAGCTAGGGAGGTATTAATGGTCTCAAACACATCCATCCATCTTCACATGGCATGGGCAAGACTCACATACTCTTGTAGACCATTCTACAGGTAGCATCATCATAGATCAAGTCACGAGTATCATCATCACTATCAACATCATCTGGTAGCAATCTGGCATCAAAACATATCGTTGTACTTGTTCTTGGTATTCTTCTATCATATACAATATCACAATATCCATGAGCCTCATTTAGCTATATTGATGATCCATCTCCACCACCATGTGTCTAGCACCTCGGGTCATTCTTGTCCCATGACAAGAATCATGACCTCATCGGAGCCACATTCACCTCATAGTTGATCCTCTCATAGGATCACTCCATGAATACATTTAGCTCGATGCTATCGGACACGTGTGTCTAGCACCTCGGGTCGTTCTTGTCCCATGGCAAAAATTATGACCACATCAAAGCCACAAACACCTCATGGTGATCCTCTCATAGGATCACTTCGTGAATGCATTCAATTCGATGCTATCAGACACGTGGAATTGCACCTTAAGCACCTCGAGTCTTCAGTCCGTTGAAGACTACGTCGGGGCACATCTACTCCGGATGTAGATGTTCCCTATCTTCCTTGGTCTGCAACTCAGTTCCTTATCGGGGCTACTCACCTACTCGTGAGAGTTTCAAGGCCCGATGCAATTCACACATAGGAGATCTAGCAACAACTCGAATCTTCAGTATGTCGAAGATTAAATCTGGGCTTATTCCACATGATCAAGTCCGTTTGATCAATCTTGGAATATCCACATGATGCTGCAATCATCAATACTCCCCCAAGGAAACATTTGCATTCTTGCCAAGCTTGTCCCAGACAGAGGCTTAGTGCAAATGTCAGCTATCTGCTCATTTGTGGATAAGTGATGGAGCCTCACTGCTCCTTCTTGCACCATGTCTCTGATGAAGTCCTGCAAGATCCTTAGAAAATCCACTCTACTTCATATCTTGCGTCATTGGCTATGATATATGACTGAGTGCTACAGATATTTACTTCCCTGCTTGTCTGGAAATCCTGCTCGATCCCAAGCTAAAGTAGCACCCCAGGTGCTAGATCTATCTTCTGCACTCCTAATCCAAAAACTATATATCCCGACAACCATGCTTCATCATCGGAGATCAATCATATCTATCTGCACCACAACATAGGTACCTGCATGCTGTGTTGTAACCCTATAATACAATCATGTCTCAACCATATACTGGCACAAGGTGCTCTCTGCAAAGCAAATGCCTATCCCGTCACACAACTTCCTCAGATGTGTCGTCATAGGTGTGGCCATGGACTTCCTGTCCATCATGATAAACCTCTCCAGTCTCCTCACTGAAGATCTCATCTAGTGCCAACCACACTTCCAATCCCAATATATTTGGTCAAGATGCTTCATCTCAAACTCTGAAATCAACTCCCTCTATCTAAGAGAATCCTCAGACCACGCTTCCGTCTACTGCATGCCCCTTTGCATTCTGCAAACTGTCAGGAAACTATTCTGGCTTATTCTTGATCACTGACTCCCTCTGAGTCTGACTCCCTCTCAGATTTATCTCTTATGACCTGCCCGAAACAAGAAACAAGAACAACGAAATCTCCATGGAAGATATTCTTCCTCGAGTCTAGGTCAGTAACCAAGAACATCTCCTAAAGGAGATCAACTTCATCTTGTAAACAATAAGCATTTACATAAGAACAAGAATATCTCCCAGAGAGGAGATCAACACGTGTATCTTTAGTATTAAGTGGTTAGCATAATGATCATAACTTCAATAGATCAAGATGCAACATAAGATCATAATAATGCCATAACAACTAGAGACATATCATTTTTTTTAAATATTCAAACCTGGAGTCTTCACTACTAGGGAGGGTGCGCTTGTTCCTCTGAATGTATTGAATTCATTGCTTGGACAAGGTCTCTTCTACATCCCTTGCAAACACACTCATGCTTTGGTGGATGATATAACTTGAAAAGAATATACAAGTGCATACCTTTGAAATTTGTAGTATCATTAAGCTTATCTTCTAATCTGAAACTTGACACCATCTTGACAAGAAGAGGTTAGAAATTGAATAAAAAAGGTTCAATGATTAGAACAAGCTAGAAACCCTAAAATTTCAACTTTGATCACAAAAATCAATTTTGACCAAAAGTCAACCTTTGACTTTGACTTTGACCCAAAAACTCAAACTTGACGTTTTTGCTGGTTGGGGCACCAGAGGGTGCGCTAGGTTAGGGCGCACTAGAATACCCAAATATTAGGTCCAATGCTTCATTGAAAGTGCCCAAGAAATTAGGTTTAGGGTTTGCTGCAGCTTCAAAATCAGAAACCCTAGTTGCAGCTGCAACTGGTGCTACAACGAGCTTGACAAGGAACTCCCGATCTACCTTCTAGCGGTTAGATTGTGTTGGCAAATACTTAACATGTAGTGTATGCTTGTCATTGATGGCAAGTACAATAGTGAAGATGGCAGAATCAGAATGTGCATCGATGGACAAACAGGAACAACGTAGGCTCAGGAGGAATTAGCGCAGAGTTGAAATTCTTCCAAGTAAGAAGGATGTGTAAGCTTGGAGGAGAAGCGTTGTTGATCGTTGGATCCCATCCAAAATTCCCGACAGCATGAGGGTCGTCAGATCTGAATAAAAACAAGAAGAGCGCGCGCTGAAGAGGAGGATAGATCTCAGCCGTCAGATCCGAGCAAAGGATCTGACCACCGTTGGATCGGGGAAAACCTGCATGGTGTTTAAAGTGCAAGGAGAAAATGGGCTCACAAAATCCCGAAAGCAGGAGGACCGTCCATTCCAAGGGGTTATGTGGACCGTTGATCCGACTCCCTGTCGGGGTTTCGAGGATCGCGAGTTGAAGTTGTCAAAGAACATTGACAACAAGAATGCTGATTTCGCGATATGCGATATCGCGATGCAATCGCAACCATTGAACCGAGAATGAGATCTGGACCGTTGATTTTCTTCATGGAGTATCGGGGATTGGGACTTTGAAATGACAAAGTCACTTGACATCAGGAATGCCGATTTCGCGATATGTGAAATCGCGATGTAATCTGAGCCGTCAGATTAAGGTTGAATCTGAACCGTTGATTCCGGTCAATGGAGAGGCATCGGGGATCAGAACTTTGAAGTGACAAAAACACTTGACATCAGGAATGCCGATTTCGCGATATGTGATATGGCGATTCAATCACAGCCGTTAAATCAAGTTCATATCTGGACCGTTGGTTCAACTCCGTGTCGGAGTTTCGTGAATCGCAATATGGAGAGACAAAAGAAACAAAGAAGAATTTGCGATATGCGAAATCGCGAAAGCGCCTTATTCATAAGGCTGTGGTCACAACCCTTGGTCACGGGAAGAGAAGGAGTCAGTCCAGATAAGCTCCATATTGGAGTTTCGGGGATCGCGAATTAAAAAGGCAAAGAACACAATGCAACAAGAATGCCGATATCGCGATAGGGGAAATTGCGATGTAATCTGAACCGTCAGATCAAGTGTTGATCGAAGGGCTACTGATGCGCGACACAGTGAAACTACCAGAAACCATTGATGGCGTCCGCTAGAGAATTCGAAGAGACCCCTGTGTGATCGCCAGAGGAGATGAAGAGCTCCAAGCTTCGTCCAAGTGAAAAAAAGACTATTCTTAGAAGGGATTGACAGATGGATGAGCGTGGAAGCCTGTAACTAAAACAGAGAAGGTGAGCTCGACTGTCATAGAGAAAACGAAGAGTCTCAACTGCCAGAGAGGCTGAGGAATCTCAACATAACATCCAATGATGCTGAACGCGTGGGAAAACTGCCAGAGAAGCTGAAGAGTCACGATGATAATC
>JZKD02S1686961.1:696803-708948 GCA_000966675.3 Picea glauca
TGAAGAGGCCATCCAGAAGAAGGAATGGGCAGATGCCATGACAGAGGAATACCAATCCATAATAAAGAATGATGTATGGGAAATTGTTCCCAGACCAAAAGGTAAGGATGTGGTAGCATCAAAATGGCTCTTCAAGATAAAACATGCTGCTGATGGAAGTATTCAGAAATATAAAGCAAGATTTGTCGCTCGTGGCTTTTCCCAGAAGGAAGGAATCGACTATGAAGAGACATTCGCTCCTGTGGCCAGATACACTTCGACCGTTAGGGTTCATATTGTTAGGAACAACAAGATCAACAATGGCCAACCATTCGGGAGGTTTGATTGCCCGATACCCAGGATTTTGGGGTAAGGGAGATGAAGACATTGAGCAACACTGGTTCCTGTGCGAAGCAATCTGGAGATCCAGAGGAACTTCAGATGTGAATAAGCTGGTTGAGTTCCAGACTACCTTGAGAGGTCGCACTCTCAAGTGGTACATCAAGATTGTTGAACCGGGAATGCCAGGGACGCAAGGTCAAGCGTTCACACTTGGCCAGGTACGGACGAGGTTCATGGCAGAGTTCAAACTACCTTAGACAGAACAATAGGCTCTGTCTGAGTTGCGCGAGATGCAACAGCGGGAAGGCGAATCAGCCCGGGAGTACAACCGGAAGTTTGAAGATGCCATAGGGAGGTTGGCACATCCAATCCATGAAGAACATCAAAGGGAGTGGTACATTCAGGGGTTGCTGCCTCTGACTTAGATTTCGCTAACGCAACAACGGATAGCCACGTTAACAGATGCCCTGGAAGAATCGATGAAGATTGAAACCATGGCGGGATACCCTGGGAGCCTGAGAGTAACCCGACCCCCAGTAGATGCGAATCTGGCGCAACTACAAGGGTAGATATCGACACTTACAGAAAAGATTCAGGAGTTGACGATACCCTGACCAGGACGACCACATGTTTGGTGCACTGGATGTTATACGAAAGGTCACCTGGCGAACGGATGTCCGCGAATGAGAGGACTGGGACCTCCTCAAAATCTGATGGTACCCCCACTAGGACCCACGGGAGGAGTTGCGCAAGTGTCGAAGAACTCACCATTCCATAACCCCACCCCATATCATGCTTTCCCAGGGGGCCAAGCAGCACCGACAATGGAATATTGTGAGATCTGCCGAATCCATGGGCATGGGCCAAGACAGTGCCCCATCATGCATAAATATTTGACAGTACCAAACATAGTACACTGTGAGTTTTGCGCATCTACCACACATACTACCAATCAATGTAGAGCGTTGGACGCACTTGCAGACAGGTTAGACCGAACAACATTTAGGGTGAATGAAAACCCTCAGGGACCAGGAAGAGGTTGAGGAGGTGGAGCTGGAGGAGATTTCAGAGGAGGAAGAACTGGAGGAAGAGGACCAAGCAGTTGTTATAATTGTGATGAACAAGGTCACTTGGCTAGAGACCGTCCTCATCCAAGGCGACCATGGTGCTCTCACTGCAGAACCAACGGACACGCAACTGAAGACTGCCCAGAGTTAATCGTAAAGTGGGAAGATAGAGTATGACAAAGAGGAACTAACCTTATCAGTTCAGAGATCAAGAGGATTTCTAAGGGACAATTGCCCAACCTTAATATCGTTACTCGAGGAGCGAAGACAGGAGCTGATGCTGATACTCTACCTCAGATCCAGAAAGCAACACCTAAGGGAGACATGTATGATCCCCTAAAACAAAAGTTGTTCTTTAAAGATGCCATAGAAGTATTTCAGAATATTTTTAGTCCTGAAATGCGATCGAATCCCCCCTGCCGATTGTTTACCCTAAGATGGCATAAGTCCCTGCTTCACCCCCTGCACCCAGAAACCCTGTAGTCATACCAAGACAGCCTGAGCAACCTCGAAATGTAGTTGACCTTTGGTTTCAATTATTCTCTGACATTCTGGGGAATGATCAACTAACAGAAAAGTTGTGCAATGCGCTATACCTAGTTTTAGGGAATGAAGAAACCCCAGAAGCAAGGATAAGGGCTAATCTTCCTGAGAAGAGTACTCAGAGAGTGCAACGAAGAAAAGTACAAACCAGAAAAGAATTTCGACTGGTCGCCTAGTTAGATGAATTTGAAATTAAGGACGTCATGTTGGACCTAGGGTCAGATGTGAACATTCTGCCTAAGAAGACCTGGGAAGCCTTAGGAAAACTGAGACTGGCATATTCCCCAATTCAGTTAAGAATGGCAAACCAATACTGTATCTTCCCCATAAGAAGACTAGAGAACGTGGAAATAGATGTAGCAGGAATAAAAACAGTGGCTGACTTTGAAGTCATTGAGGTCATGGGAGACAAGGACCCCTACCCTGCACTACTTGGCATCGATTGGGCCTATGACAACTATGCAATAATCGACTTAAAGAAAGACACCATGAATTTTGAGGCTGAAGGAATCAAGGTAGTTCAACCTTTGGATCCATATGTAGGACCCAGGTACACTAAACCAATAGACAATAATATGGAGGGAGAAGACTTAGACCAGTTGTACACTGTAACAGCTGGACAAGAAATGATTATATAAACCCTACGACTGATGGATCAGTAAGTTGGAGAAGTACAGCAGACGAAGATTCAGAATTGGCTTTTGATAGTTGGCAACAAGGTTCGCACGAAAGATTCTCAAGAAGATGCGCAACTGTTAGAATGACCAGATGGGTTGGGACCGAAGTTAGAGAACACCCAGTATACGATGGCACGTCAGATCTAGACAATTTTTTGCAGAACATGGAAGAGAAGGTGAGAGAAGATCAAAGAATCTCGATACTAGATATAGTTTTTCAGAAGAACCCCGCCATATGGTGGGCCAATCATAACGCTCTTCTCAGAACTTGGGACGAGGTGAAGCAAGCTATCAAGTGCATGTTCTGGAATAAGGAGCAACTGGAATCCAGGATGCAGACGGATCTCCAAGGTGCACAACTGTTTAGTGGAGAATCGAACCCTAGAATACACATTGAATAGTGCGTGACACAGTGGCAAGCTATGGGAATACCCTCTCACTTTTGCGTTCAAGTATTTCCCCACTCTCTAAGTCCAATCCCGAAAGCTTGGTTTATACATGAGGAAACCAGAAGACAGACTAACGACTGACAAACATTGGCAGCTCAATTTTGCAAGCACTTCTCATTCACAAGTAAGTACCCTGAGCTTGAAGTAGCCCTGCAAAAGATTAAAGAATTTCTTTTTACAGACAATGGTAATAAGAGATCAAACTTAGTAGTATGTCCCAAGCATGACCAAGAACTTCAGACTAAACTCCACTTACCCTTAACTGAGAAACCCATAGAATGCTATCACATTAGTAGAGATTCAGAAAGCCTAGATGACTTAGAAGAACTGAGAAACCTAACTGTCAAAGAGACAGAGGGAAGCAGAGAAATTCAAAACACCATACCCAGTCAGACCGACAATTCCTACAATTATCCATTAAAGTTGCGCAAGATCAACATAGGGACTGTAGACCAACCCAAGATAGCTATGGTGGGAGATTACTGGGATGAGCAAACCGGTCAGGAGATACAGAGTTTATTGCAGGAATATGAGGATTTGTTCCCCCAGACTTTTTCCGAGTTAATGGGGATCAAAGGAGTCATGGGAGAAATGAAGATTGAATTAAAACCAGGAGCCAAGCCTGTTAGACATAGACCATATCGTCTTAACCCAAGAGTAAAAGAAAAGGTTAAGAAGGAGATAGACAAGATGTTGGCAGCCAGACTCATTTTTGTAGTAGAAGAAGCAGAGTGGGTTAGCCTGATAGTCATTCAAAGCAAGAAAGACACAGAGGATATTAGAGTCTGTGTAGACTACAAAAGTCTCAACTCTGCTTGTGTGCACGACCGTTTCCCAACACCCTTTATTGATGAGGTGCTAAAACAGGTTGTGGAGAAGGAAGCATACTCATTCACAGACGGATTTTCAAGATACCATCAAGTCGGGATTGCTGAAGAGGACAAAAGAAAGACCACTTTTATTACAGAATGGGGATCTTTTGCATACAACGTGATGCCATTCGGCTTAAAGAACTCCCCTGCAGTTTTCTCCAGGATTGTGATAGCAGCCTTTAGAGAGTTCATACACAAATTTATAGAAGTCTATATGGATGATTGGACAATATATATCCTGCTCAAGGAACATGTAACACTGCTAAGGCTAATGTTTGACAGATGCAGAGAACTGCAAATCTCATTAAATCTTAGAAAGTCTATCTTCTGTGTGCCACATGGAAATTTGTTGGGCCACATAGTCTGCTGAGAAGGAGTATTGGTGGACCTGGCCAAAGTTGCGGTCATTGTGAATATGACACCACCTACGAGCGTTAAACAATTGCGCTCCACACTAGGACACACAGGTTACTTTCGCAGGTTCATTCGAAGATATGCCAACATTACTGCACCTTTGGAAAATCTTCTGAAAAAGGATGAAACGTTCCAATGGACTCCCGAATGTGATAAAGCATTTGAGACACTTAAGGAGAAACTCATTACAACATCGATTATGATATTCCCAAACTGGGAGAAGAAATTTCACGTCCATGTAGATGCTTCAGGAATTGCCTTAGGAGCTATCTTAATGCAACCTGGAGATGGAGCTATGGATCACCCTATCTATTTTGCGAGTCGAAAGTTGTCGCAAGCAGAACGCAACGACACAACGACAGAAAGGGAAGGCTTAGCAATGATTTATGCTTTACAAAAATTTAGACATTATCTGTTAGGGTCTCATTTCAAATTCTTTACTGATCATTCCGCATTGAAATACCTAGTTAACAAACCTGTGTTGGAAGGGAGAATTTGTAGATGGTTGTTATTTCAGGAATTTTCCTTTGAAGTCATCATCAAGCCGGGAAGATGCAACGTCGGACCCGACCATCTATCTAGGCTAGAGTCAGGGGAAAGTGGCAGAGCAGTGGATGACCAACTCCCAGATGTAGAATTGTTCAGGATTGAGGCCATACCGGAATACTTGGAGGACATAACACTTTCTAAGTACAGGGGCCTGTCCGGACACATATTTTGCAACCCAGAGACGCCACATGGTCGTTAGAGCAGCAGATTACTAGCTGATTGCCGGACAATTGTATAAACTAGGACTAGACAACATCCTCAGATGGTGTGTCTTGGATCATGAAAGGCAGAATATACTCTAGGAATTCCATAGTGGAGTTGCAGGAGGCCACGTAGGAGGAAAGGCCACTGCACAGAAAGTTCTACAGGCAGGACTTTGGTGGGCAACACTCTTTAAGGATGCAAAAGTATACGCTAGATCGTGTGATGTTTGTCAATCGGTGGGCAAGCCATCACTCCGAGATGAACTACCACTACAACTAGTGAGAGCTCTACAAGCATTTGAGAAATGGGCAGTTAACTTCATTGGACCAATCAACCCCACAACCAAACATTCAAAGGCTAGGTACATCATTACTGCGACTGACTACCTTACCCGTTGGGCAGAAGCAGCAGTTGTACATGACTGTTCAACAGATACTGTTTCCAGGTTCATTTTCGAGAATATTATTACTCGGTTCGGATGTCCTCGGAGCCTCACCAACGATCAGGGAGCCCATTTCATTAGCAACACTATGTCAACACTTACAACATAATTTCTGATCCAACATCACATGAGCATTCCTTACCATCCACATGCCAATGGAACAGTCGAAGCCTTCAACAAGATTCTGGAAAGAGGACTGACAAAGGTTTGTTGCGCAAACTGGGAGGACTAGGATGATAGAGTTCCAGTTGTACTATGGGCCTACAGAACAACCGGAAAGAAACTCCACAGATACACACCGTTCCAGCTAGTTTATGGGAGAGAGGCAGTGGTGCTTGCAGAGTTCATCACTCCAACTCTGTATATTGCACAAGTCACACGTATTTCAGAAGAGGAATTAGTGGCGCAAAGACTTATAGAGCTACAACAACTCAAGGAAACCAGATTTCTAGCAGACTTCCATTAGTCGGTTGAAAAGGCAAGACAATATGCTTGGCATGACAGACACATTAAGGCCAAGGTATTCACACAAGGAGACAAGGTGTTACTCTATGATAGCTGATACCAGAAGCATCCTGGCACGCTGCGTATGCACTGGTTGGGACCCTTCATAGTTGCGGAGATCCGACCTTCAGGAGCAGTCAGACTTGCGCAACGGGATGGTCTGCTGCGACCAGGATGGGTGAATGGCACTCGCCTGAAGCCCTACCTGTCTCAAAACTGAGAGAGAAGGATAGTCGCTCTAATCCGAAGGAGCTTGTACAATAGTTAGATTTGAGTTTCTTTTTCTTTCTGAACTTTTGTAAATTCAGTTAATAAAGTCCATGTGCACAGTGTTGCGCCATAACACATAGTTCATTTGTTTTGTTTAAGTGTTGGTTGATACAAAACTGATGACTCAACAGTGCAGGACCTGAAGCATAAGAGAGTCCATTAATGACAGTCATTAAAGATGACGGGGACAACCTTTGTGGTCGGAGGGGCCATGAATCCAAATCTAATCTGAGTCCATGGGCCATGTGAACCCAGTCTAGTCACAACCTTCATTGCCATTTCGGTACCCTATCTGACGCCTGTTAAGCCATAAAGCCGCATTATGCCAAGATGCCATCAAAGTTCACGCCGGGACACCCACTCGTCAAACAGAAAAGTCTCAAATTGGGCATGTCCCTATTCCACTCAAATAAGTAAATACTAGGATTGCCCAATAGGATTTACCTTGATTAAACCGTCCCGTCGGACAACTCAAACCCAATTGTGTCCATACGGTTATGATGAGGAGCAATTACTGCTAAAACTTGCCTGTTAAGGCAAGTATAAGGCTCTCAGAACTCAATCGAGAATGTATCGTTTCTAAAAGAGCATAGCCATTTCCGAACTCAGCAGTGCGAACCAGTTGGTAGCATTGTAAAAGCTGCAGACGTAACCCTAGTTCCTACCTACCACAAAAGTGTGAATGCCGAGAGCCACAACAAGCTGAAGCGCCATGTCTAAAGAAGCAGTACTAGATGAGCCTTGCGACCCCCGGGTCGAGATCGTGGGCGATCTCAAAGGGAAGGTGGAGCATGTTAAGCTCCTTGACCTTGACCTCACAGATTCAGTCTTGTTCCCACAGATGCACACAGATGTCTTTTGGGAGATAGCTCCAGATGGAATCGAATCAATGCAATTTGTACCCAAAGAAGACTTCATCAACTTATTTAACTCGACCATCATGAACCTGAGAGACTTACTAGTCTTTGGTACCATAGGTGAGATTGCGTGCTGCACAAAATTTTTGATAAGCAGGGTGCATGACAGAAGTCTATGGTTGGATAAGCGGTATCCAATCCATGCTGAAGACATCCAGTAGCTTACTGGACTATCCTCCGAAGGAGAGGATGTGTCGAAGGGATTCCAGGGTCCCGGTAAGCACGGGAAAAAGAAAGGCGAGTTTAGCCTATACGAGAAATGCAAAACAAAGAGGGGAGGACGCACAACAGTAATTGAACCAATACTGCCCGAGACAGTCTGGACTGGCTGCTACATCATAGCCAATAAGGTTGAGGTCTTACTATAAAGGAGAATGCACTCTAGATGCATTAGCAGTCGCCGACTTTTGTGCCAATGGAGCAGTGTTCAATTGGTGTAGTTACCTGTTGGAGGAACTACTAGTAGCTTGCGAGGAAGCGCAGGAGAAGGGAGGAACCTTCACCTATGGATACCTACTTGTGGCATTCGCAATATTCAAATGGAAGCCACCTGTGGGCAGATAGTCGAAAATACCAGACAAGGGGCGCATGGCGAAGATGTTCGAGCCATGGCAGTCCAGACCAGACTCGGAGAATACAACACTCAACGCCGCAACATTTTCCAAATGGTATAATGGTATGATAGATGCAACATAGAGGCTGAGCATCCCGCAGGAGCTCCTCAACTGTAACACAAGGAATATCGCCTTCTGCATGARCCGACACCATACATTCGTCTGGCCGAGACATGTCAGCAGGGAACATTTCCACAAGGATGCTACCGTTCTATCTAGAGGAGGAAGCCTTCGATAAGGAAGTCATGTCATGGCYAGGAGTCAAATGCGACCTGCGTAAGTCAGGGATGYATTCCATTTTTCCTACGGGGCTGCGGAAGAAAAAAGACAAGGAAGCAGGAGAAGGACCRAGCTCAGGCCCAGAGCCGAAGAAGCCAGACGCTCCGGTACAAATAGACTCAGAGGAGGAAGAGGAGACACAACACTTAGAGCGGAGGAAAAGACCGGCCATCCGACTGCTGCCAGCTAATGCCGTGTTATCAGGCGCGGATGTTAACCAAATCTTCAGCTCTGTGTTCAGTACCAAACCATTGGTGAAGAAGCCCAGAACCGGGGTCTCACCGAACAAACCTCTGAATCCACAACCCCTTGCATCAGTCGCTCCCCGCACCCGCACAACGATTAAAGCCACCACTATCATTGACATTCAGGATGACCCAGAGCTTGAACCATTTCCGTCCACGTTCATCACTGAGCAACCACCGCTTCAATCACCAAACCTCATTACCGCCAGTTCACATCAGACCACAACCCCAGAGCCGATGCAACTCGATTAGCCAAAGATAGTGGAGCGACGACTCCCACAAATAGCCAGAGAATCACCCAAGCCAAGATAAAAAGTTTCTAGTCCCGACCCCAAAGCCTCAGATTCGAGCATGACGCTGAATGATCTGAATCCAGACACCCAGGAACAACAGCTCGAGTCTTCAGCACAAGGAAAAGACGCCCAAACTAGAGAGGAGCCGGAGGCCGACAACAACCAACAAATCACCTCGCCAGCCAAGGGTGAGGGTGCCCAAGAAATCACGATGCATGAAGCAGAAGCACCGGAAGTGCCGGAGATACCAGATGCTCACAACGAATCAGAATCAACAACTGGGTAGGATATGACAGCCGCGCGAGCACAAATGGAGCGGGTTCTCCAGAACCCTCAGCAATGTGTAGAATTGATGCAACTCTGCATAGCCAGAAAAAAGGTTTTGACTCTTTTGCCCGCAGAGCCAAGGCTGAGGATCGCACCAGCGCCACCAACAGAGGAGGTAGAAACCCGGTTGGACCATTCATGGCCAGTGGACTTCCACTGTAGACGCGAGCACCCACCGACACAACTCCTTCATCCGCCGACCTGGTACAGTGGCCAGCGCCACAATTATTTGGACCAATTAGAGCATCAACAGACCAATTAGAGCAAATGCTCTAGGAGGCCGAGAGAGCCGCCGAGGTTGCAAGGAAGGAAGAGTTCGTAGTGCAAACATGTAGAATGCAGGAAGCACATGACAAACTCCAAGTTCAGCGCAAACTGGAAAAAGTACAGGAAAAACTTGCTGAAGCCTAGCCGAAGATTCGGAAGGTTCCGCTTGACCTACCTAAAGCCAGCGATGTAGGCGAGCCAGAGCAACAGATCGAGCTGTTACAAGAAGCATGGACACAACTCGCTACTCGCACTGAGCAGCTGCAAGCAAAGCTCCAACAGGTCCAGCAGGCAGCAGAGCAGCATCCGCAACAGCTGCAGGAACAGATGCAGAAGATAATATTGCAAGGTAACGACGTCGGAGCAGCACTACACAAGCACACATCGAAATGCACCAAAATTTTCAGGGAAGTCAGCGACTGGATGGGCATCATCGCTCGACGAAACCAGGTCTTGGAGGAGGTGTGCACAAAGATCCAGGTGCTCAGCGAAGAAGTTGCGGCCACAATGGACCCCATGGAGCAACAAAAGAAGTTCGACCAAATTCAACAGGTCGATAATGAATTGAATACGCTCTATGAGGCATAGTTCGTAGCGAAGAAAGAGCTGCATGACTTTTGACCTGTAATTCAGATAGCCTACATGCAAATGCATCAAGTTGACGCAACAATAGATTCCGAGTGGAACTCGTTGGTTGCGGCCAAGCCAAAGGAATATAGCAAAGAGACGACCCAACAGTTTCTTGTAGAGGCATCACTCCTCGCCTGAAAATGGCAGGACAAAGTTGGAAGCTTTCAAGGAGTAAAACACCGAGCCTTAGAGTTGGTACCGGAATTGGGCCCTTCGTTTGAGGAGGTAAACGAAGAAAAAAGCACAAACAGAAGAGCCCAAAGAAGAAGAAAAGACGAACAAGGGAAAACAACAGATGCTCCTAGAGGATGTGAAAAAACCAAGCGCTTGACTCGAGGACAAGTCAAGGATTGTGGTCGAAGCCTGTTGGGCCCTTCGTTTTTGGGAAGGAATTGCGCAAGTTTTGACTAAGCACGAGTTGCACAAACTTCATCAGAGGTCGGGAGAAAGAGCAACAGAAAGCAGTGGCGAAAGTTAGCGCAACGCCAGCTAAGCAACAAACGGTTGCAACAGAACAAGAAAGCGTGCAAGCCGAGAAGAAAGACACAACCCAACTATATATAGGGCTGAACATAATTGTAAAAGGGTGGAGTTGGGATGGTCAGAGTCGGTCGGGTTGGGATTAGTTGTTGATGATTGTTGTAAGTCGAGGGAAGACAAGTCTTGAGTCTGTAATGAATTGGAACTATCAGTTGGAGAATTAGAGCTCTACGACATGAGTCTAGAGCCAAGAGTCTGTACAACGCCCTACTGTGTAATTCAGAGTCTGTAATCAGAGAAAGATCCTAAAGATAATATGAAGAAGGACCTAATTTTCAAATATGTCGTGTCTTCGTATGTTTACTTATGCATTACAATGTTTCCTTATGGCTTATGAGTTCTATTTGATGGTTCTACGTTTAAATGCTTGCTCGCAACGTAAGTAGGTTCGATTCTTGCACATATATGTTTCAGATCTGTTCATGTCTCTTGTGCAAGAACAGGAATGAGTCCTGAAGGCTCTATGGATCCTCTTAAGTCTTTTCCCTACCCTTCCCTATCTATCTGTCTCAGCAACGCTTCGGGTGAGACTTCTGCTCTTTGGAGGAGATGAAAATGCCAACGCTCTAGACTACACGGTACCTTTTGTTGGTAACTTGAGAAGGACCTTGGTCTGATCAAACTCGCGCCAACACACATTAGTGACTCCCATCTCTTATCCACCTCATCTCTTATCCTCCTCTTGCATAATGATGTATTTAGCATTAGTCCTCTTTAGGGTTTTATTTCTAGGTTTGCCCCTCTGTATTCTCTATTTTTCCTTTATTTGAATTTTTTTGTTTTTGCATTTAGGAGTTGTGTTCACACTCCCACATCACTAATTTGACTTCTTGTACTTTCTAGTCCAATTGACCTTAGATCTGCTATATCTGCTTGTTGGTACCTCAGATCTGCACTAGATCTGTCTATTGATACCTTAGATCTAATAGATCTGCTGCTGTAACCCACTGTTGGTCATTCATATCTAATAGATCTGCTGCTGTAACCCTAGTATGTACTGGATTTGACTGTTAGTACTTGGAAATCTCAATTAGAGACCTTGCTCTGATACCATGTCAAAATTTCAACCTTGGGAAAATTACTTATGATCTCAAGCAAAAAATTACTTTCTGATTTTTTTAATAGAAATTTAGACTATAGAATAATTACACACTCGCTGGAAATTAATTGGAAATTAAACATTGGAAGAAAAATAAATTCCCAGGCACACAAACAAATTTTTACTATCCTTCAAATAAGATTTTCATTAAATTACTCCAAGCTTACAAGGGCTCCCATACTAGGAAAATAGCCCACTGAGAAAGAATCAAATTACATCAAAACCTGACTGTTCCAGCCCTGCCAAAAACTTAGTTGAAGAAACCCTCTATACAACTGCGCGAACTCAAATCTCCTGCTGCATGGCCTGCCCGTCGCTATACAGCCCCATAAATCGTACGTCCTTTGCCTCTCTGCTGAATAGTATGACCTCCACAAATTTCTGGCTGTTGGGTTGTTCTTCCACTTGTTCATACTGCTTGCTCTCTCCTCCTTCAGACTGAGCAAAATTCCTTCTTTGCTCTCTCTGTGTCTCAACACACCGTGAGTCACTCTGTGTCAAAACAAAAATCCTTCTTTGTTCTCTGTGTCTCAACCAGTGTTGTAAAACTCGGCAAAAACTCGCGAGTTTTACGAGTTTTTCGAAAAAACGAGTTTTTGCCGAGTTTTTGGGGAAAAACTCG
>JZKD02S1686962.1:14670-28998 GCA_000966675.3 Picea glauca
CTATTAGGTCTTCTTACATCCGCCTTATTCTATTTTATTGAAAGGTCTTATTAATATTGACCTTTATTACATCCGAATACATTGATCTACCTATGTGCAGGTTAGGACCTTAATAACTTATGAATCATCATTGACTTATCACTGAATACTTCTTGTTAGCGATTATTTTTGTCATTAGGCATAGAAGCACCCAAGTCTGTAGAATGAACGAGAAACACCCAAGCATAGCAGCGGAAGGATCTCCTTTCCGGTTACGAGTCAAGCGAGCGGGCAAGGTTTTGTTTTCGGCACTCGAGATCCATCCATGAAATAGATCAGCAGTCATCGGGATCTCGGGGATACCAAGTTACCCGACATATAGCACCAAAGAAAGATCCTATATTTTGAGGTTGAATCTGGGTCGTCCGATCCAGTGGCGCGTCGCGCAGGATCCAGTCACACCAGTATATCAACATTCGGGAATTCAAGGGGTAAAATTCCCCGTCTCTTCACCTTTCAAAACCCTGAACCCCGAAATGTCAATAGCACCCAGGACCGGGCCTGTGGTTTTGGCATCTGGTCGTAAAGGAACAGGTCTGGAGGAGGGGCGCTTATGTTTATGGAAAAGTCTCAGCCATTCATCCTAAGGACGTGTGTCGCAAGATCTGGCCACATCGGCATTTCGACAATCGGGAGTTCATGGGGTGAGAGTTTCGTGTTGTTCAACATCGCGAAACCCCGAACCCTGATAGCGCCAAAAGCATAGAAACTAGGGCCCGCAACATCCCAAATCATTTTCATTCGTCCATTCAAAGGGGACACCTGGCGACAAACTGAGCCACCTCGACGTTTCGCCCGTCGCGACTCCAAGGTGAAAAAAGCAACTCCGTTATGTTCCAATGCACGAGATGTCGGGAGAGTCCCGGACCCGGGCCCACAGTGGTGTCGGGTGAGTTCAAGGCCGTCAGATCTCAGAGGGAAGCGTGGCACCAGACTGAGCCACCTCGGCGTTTCTCTCATCGTGATTTCAAATTTCAGGAATAGCTCCTTCCCATTCGCGAATGCCGAAAGCGCCTTGGGAATAGGCATGTGATTACAGTCTGTGGTCACTTGGAGGAAGAAAGGGGTTGCATAAAGAAGGCCAAAGGCACCAAGTTCAGTTGCAGAAAAGATCATCGCGATCTCTAGATGCCATCGGACCATTTTCAATACTGTTTCTAGCATTGGAATAAATGAAGGCAAGAGCGGGTGGTTGAAACCTCCCTTCATTCATTAAGTGAGGGGACGGAGAGTCTAGCAAGCCACCTTCTCACAAAGGCCCTATGTATCGATTTCCTCAAAAAATCCATGCCGAGGTCCTCGACTCGACAGAGAAGTCTGCACACGCTAACCGAGCACTTAATGTCTCAGCTACCCTCCTTACAGGGGCCATGCATAGTAAAGGTGGCACTTAAAGAAAGATATTGGTACAAGTTTGAATAAAGGGACACCAAGCTTTGAGTGATTGTACATGCCTCTTTGGGGTGAATTTTCTTGGGTATATAAACTCGGTCTTTTGTATTTTGTAGGTATCGATGGTAGAGTTCCTGATTATAAAGTTTTAACAGACATTCTATCTTTCTGGTCATGCATCTGTATATGAGATTTCTTATTTTATAACAGACAGTCTTCTTAATCCATCTAAACTTTTTTCCCATGCTAGGAGAGTTCGTGAACGAATTATTCATGCGGATAATTGCAATTATGTCATGATAAAGGATTTATTTATGCATTATTGTATTCTCCAATTTTCTGTGTTTGAGCGCAAGAAGATCTTGTGTTTGGATGCCTTATTCTACAGTCTGTTGGAGACCTATTTTTTACTACAGACCTTCGCATCTCCCTGATATAAGTTTTCCCCCCTACTCACCCCTACTACACCTCACTATCTGAAGTTACCTAAGACCTCACCTGTCCATACATGCTTGGCCTAGTTTCGAAGTTGGAACCACATCGTTCAATTTAACCTCCATCCGATCACCCCATTAAATAAATTGTGACATAAACTGATGGGCGTCGGGCTCTGCTCCTGCAAGAAATCCAGGAGTGACTTATGACACTAACATTTCTGGTGCCGTTGCCGAGGACGAAGTTGAATATTTTCCCTGGGATTGAAGGACAACGATTAACTGATTCTGAAGGTGCATCAGATATCAGAATTATCAAGATTTTTGTTGTGCACCTGGCGACTCCATCGTGACGATTCCGCTAGGGAGAACCTTCTCTATTAATTGTGGCTTTCAGAGGCAGGCATACGCGGTCTCATCCACAGTTACCTCTAGCTATGCCTGAAACTGATCCAGAAGCAGTGCTTAGAAAGGGGAAGGCCTCTGAAGAAGAAGCGTCCACCATCGAATCAGGTAATCCACCATATCCTTCTTTGGGAACTCCTTTTTCTCCTCCTCAGTTCCTCGACAGACCTGTTTCTAAAGTTTCCCATTTCCTAAATTTCAGGAGTGTTCCTGTTGACTTTTCCTCTTCTGGTCTGGGACCAGAGGGACAAAACCTTGTCACTCCCCTCTCCCCTGAAACTGTACCTTGGCGTATTCCCGAGACCACAGAAGATTTCCCCACTCCTATCTTTACCACTCTTGCACAAAGAAAAGCACCTACTGACTTGAGCTCATTACCCTTCTCCTTAAACCCCCTCTTGTTTCCCACTCCACTTCGGGACTCATTCCAAGTAGCCCCTTCGCGAACTCCTTCTCCTCCCAGCTCTCCTCCACCCAATATTCCTATGGCTGGTGCTAACCCCCCCTGAATAGAATGGACGCCATAGTTGCTTCTAGATACACTCCTTTACTCCTACCCCATCCTATGAATCCTCTTCCTGCTGGGGATTACTTGAAATACATGCCCAAGTTCACTGGGGAAGGATACATGACTACCAAAGAGAACCTGGATGCTTTCTATAGTTATGCAGACAACCTCAACATTGAAAATGAAGATGTTTGGATGAGAGTCTTTGTCCAGAGCCTGGATGGTGAGGTGAGGAAGTGGTTTAGAGGATTGGCTCTAGGGTCTATTGCTGGGATTGAAGCTCTAGATAGTGCTTTCCTGAGGCAGTGGGGAGATAGGAAGGATTTCATGTATTACATGACAGAGTTCAGGTATTTGAAGAAGATGGAAGGAGAGTCTGTCTCTGACTTCTCCAAAATATTTAATAAGATGTATAACAAAATCCCTGCTGAGATAAAACCTTCAGAAGCCTCAGCTAAGATTTCGTATGCTAGCGCGTTCAGCCTCGATTTCTGCCTTTTGTTGAGAGAAAGAAGAGCCACCTCCTTAGCTCAAATGAAATATGTGGCCATAGAGGTGGAATCCAATGTGTTAGCAGCTAACAGACTGAGAAACAAAGCTGACAGAGACAGGATAAAAGGAAGGTCGGAAGCCTCGACTTCTGACCCATCGGTGCCCCACCCTCAAGTGGACGAACTAACCAGGATGGTGAAATATCTGTCTACGAAGATGGAGAGAATGAGGGTGGAAGGGAGGCAAGCATACAAAGGCCCTCTAAACACCGAAAACAAGGGAGGTTTCAGGAGGCCAAATAATTTTACTCCCCCAAATGCGCAAAGAGAGAAGGGAAGAGACAGAGAAGGGGAAGAAGGGGAAGCAGATGAGTTGGATCCTAAAATCCATTGCTTCGGGGACACTCCTCCTTTTCCTCATCTCACTAAATCATCATATGAGGAATCTCTCATGTACAGTCAGCTAAATGAACTAAGAAAGGGAGACAAGGTGAGTGGCAGCCCAGGCAGGTATGACCTGAGGTCCCAGAAGAAGGCAGTATCACCTGATGCCCCTGAGCAGCTCACTAGAATAGAGAAGCCTGCTCATGAATCAGAAGAAAATTGTAGAGGTAAGAAGACCCAACCCCTCTCTCCCATTATCCAGAGTTGTGTTCCCAAAATAAGAGAAATCCCAAAGCTCCCATCTTCTTTTAATTTCGAGCATGAAATTCAAAAAATCAGAATCCCTCTACCCCTGACATAATTAATTAAACATGAAGGGTTCAAGAAACACTTCTCTAAGCTTTTACAGTTTGAGGTCTCAAGACTTCCCACGGACTTCATCAATTTGCAATATGAAAATCCTACAATTATCCTAGGTCCTATGGTAAAAGACAGAAATGACTCATCCCCTCCCTTCTACACTTCCTTGAACATACATGACAAGGTATTTCACAATTGCTTGATGGATTTGGGGGCGTCTCACAACCTCATGCCCAAAACTATCATGGAATAATTAGGGTTATAAGTCACTCGAGCCTATCATGACCTTTATTCTTTTGACTCCAGGAAGGTTCAATGTCTCAGGGTTATCAAAGACTTGGTCGTGACCTTGTTTCAGTTGCCCATGAAAAGTGTGGTCATGGATATTGTAGTGGCTGATGTTCCCCCCAAGTTCGGTATGTTGTTTTCAAGATCTTGGATCAAAAGACTAGGGGGAACCTTGCATATGGACCTCACATATGCTACTATCCCAGTGTTCGGAGGAGAGCATAGAAGGCTATATAGAGAAGCCCAGCTGGCATATATAATCAGTGATGAGGCCAACCCTACCAATCATCCCATCTTTTCCTTGGACACTAATTTGGGCTCCATTTTACTACAACTCACCCATGCCCCCGAGCCTCCTCTCAGAATCAGAAAGAAGCCCAATTCTCCTCGTGAACTTCCTCCTTCCATCACCCTCGTTTCAAAAATGTTTTTTGACGGAGCCTGTTCCCGAGAAGGCGTTGGTGCTGTGGTGTTTTTTGTGTCACCTACCCAGGAAACCATATCTTTGTCATACAAATTAGAATTTGAAACCACAAACAATGTGGCAGAGTATGAAGCTCTTGTTCTAGGATTAAGAGCTGCAAGAAAAATGGAAATTCAGGAAGTAGCAGTGTTCGAAGATGCAGAGTTAGTGGTCCAACAGCTCAGAAGCGCTTATCAGGCTAAGAACCCTCGACTCAGAAATTATAGGAATGAAGCATGGGACCTAATCGACAATTTCTTCTCAGCTTTCAATATCTCTTTTATTCCAAGGGAGGATAATGTTGTGGCTGATTCTTTATCCATCTTAGCCAACTTTCTCAAAGTTTCTCACCATCCGTAGTTAACTATGAAGTTGGAATAAGATATAGACCCTCCGTACCGGATAATGTCAAGCATTGGAAGGTATTCGAAGATGATCAGGAAATTGAAAGATTTCTCCATTCCGTTGATGAATTTTCTGTGTTACACATCGATCAGGATCCTGACACAGAAGGTGACCCTCACCCTGAGGTGTTTTTAAATAAAATTGCTAACCACCAGATTATTCAGCTACCTAGCAATCACATTCTGAGGAGACTAGTCCCGTTGGAAAGATTGTTCGATGGGAATGATGTGGCAGTAAAGGGTAGAGTTTCAAATGAAGATGTTGATACAGCTGAATGAAACATTGGTTCACAGGAGGAGCCTAAGTTCATCAAACTGTCAAGCAGTTTGACCAGAGAACAGAGGGCCAAATATACACAGCTACTGAGAGAGTTCATCGATGTGTTTGCATGGACATACGAACACCTCAAGACATATGACACATCTGCCATTGAGCATAAGATCCCACTGAAGGAAGAGGCTAGGCCATTCAGGCAGAAGCTAAGGCAGATAAATCCCATGTTGCTGCCCGTTATGAAGAAAGAAGTAAAAAGGTTGTTGGATGCACAAATCATTGTCCCCTTGAGATATTCCGAGTGGGTGGCCAATTTGGTTCCCGTAAGGAAGAAAATCAGAGAAATTAGGCTTTTTGTCAAGTTTAGGAACCTGAAAAGAAGCTCAAAGAAAGACAATTACCCCCTACCTAAAATGGAACACATACTGCAGAGGGTAACTGGTGTGTCTAGGATATCCATGATCGATGGGTTTTCTGGTTATAATCAGATATCAGTCATGCCTAAGGACAGGGAGAAGACAACCTTCACCACTCCTTGGGGCACATTCATGTATGCAAAGATGCCATTTGGACTTATGAATGCAGGGGAAACATTTCAGTGAGCCATGGATATAGCCTTCATCGGGGAGAAGGACCGGTTCGTGGTGATCTATCTCGATGACATCATGGTCTTCTCCAGCTCAGACAAGGAACACCACCACCACTTGAGGAAAGTTTTCATGAAATGTCGGAGGTTCGGTCTGTCCCTAAACCCCAAGAAATATTTGTTCGCTATGTAGGAAGGGAAGTTATTGAGCCATATAGCATCAACATAGGGAGTGAGAATTGATCCCAGCAGGGTGGAGGCAATTCAAACCTTATCACTTCCCAGGTCTAAAAAAGAGGTTCAGGCCTTTTTGGGGAAAATTAATTTTCTAAGGAGGTTTATCTCAAATTTTGTCGAGCTAGTGAAACACATCACGGCTATGCTCAGGAAGGGAAACAAGGTGAAATGGACTGCTAAGCTCAGGGCATATTCTGACCAAATAAAAAGGGCATTGACTAAGACACCTGTGCTGATCAGTCCTGACTATTCCAAAGAATTCCTAATTTTCTCCTTTGCTTCTTTTGATACAGTAGCAGCGGTCTTGTTACAGGAAAACGAGAAGGGGCATGAGCAACCCATCACTTTCTTCAACAAGGCATTAAGAGATGCGGAGACCAGGTATGAGATCATGGAGAAGCATGCCTATGCCTTGGTGAAATCCCTCAAAGCTTTCAGGATCTACGTCTTGCATTCGAAGGTGACAACGTACGTTCCTTCAGCTTCCATAAAGGACATTCTTGTACAGCCAGACATAGATGGGAGAAGAGGCAAATGGATAGAAAAAATTCTGGAATTTGACTTGGAAATAAATCCCACCAAGTTGGTTAAGGGAAAAGGCCTAGCCAAGCTACTGGTTGAATCCAATTATGAAGCCTTGGGAGTTAGTTTCCTCAAGACTCGCTCAGAAACTCAGCAAGCTAAGTTGCCCAGCCATTGCTCTCAAGACGGCTTATCGTTGGCAGATTGTGCCTGGTACCATGACATTCTGTACTTTCTGCAGGAATTGAAGCCTCTGGATGGAATGGGTAAAAGCAGGGCAAGAGATTTAAAGCTCAAGGCGGTCAGGTATTGTCTCATTGAGAAAGTTTTGTACTGGAGAGATCCTTTGGGAATGTTGCTGAGATGTTTGAACCCACCAGAAGCCCAGAAAGTTATGTTTGATTTCCATGAAGACCTTTGTGGGGGACATCATTTCTGGAAGACCACAACTCATAAGATCCTCAGGGCTGGATATTACTTGCCTACTTTATTCGTTGATGTCTACAGAGGAATCAGAGCTTGCATCAAATGCCAAAGGTTCTCAGGAAAGTAGCAGCTCAAATCACTGTCATTAAATCCTATAGTATCTCTAGCACATTTTCAACAGTGGGGGATGGACTTCATTGGAGAAATTCATCCTCCCTCAAGTGGTTAACACAGATGGATCCTAACAGCAACAGATTATTTCACCAAGTGGATAGAAGCTGTCCCCACCAGAAGTGCATCTCACAAAGTAATTATCAGCTTCCTGGAGGATATCATAGCCAGATTTGGCTGTCCCAGTAGGATCATCACCGATAATGCTGCTTCTTTCAAGTCTGAGCCTCTAATTAAGTTCTGTGAGCATTTCTAGATCTCACTAATTCACTCCACCCCCTACTATCCCCAGGGAAATGGTTTAGCAGAGTCCTCCAACAAAAGCCTAATAGGATAATCAAAAGCTTGTTGGAAGACAACAAAAGGGCCTGGGATTCAAAGTTGAATTTTTCCCTGTGGGCTTATCGTGTGACAACGAAGAAATCTCTGGGCACTTCGCCTTTTCAGCTAGTCTACGGAGCAGAGGCGGTTTTTCCTACTCAGCTCACCTTACCTATGGAGAAATTATTTCAAGACTATGAAGGAGAAATAGATCATATGATCAGGAGGATTCATCAGATAGTAGAGGTGCAACAAATCATAGAGCAGGTGAGGATCGCAGATCATAGTCACTAGGAAAAGATCAAGCAGGCTTTTGACAAAAAGGTCAGGAAGAAAGAGTTCGAGATCAGGGATTTGGTACTCAAGTGGGACGCACCCAGGCAGGATAAAGGAAAACACAACAAGTTTGACACCCTCTGGATTGGTCCCTTCAAGATCTCTGAGATTTTCTCTAACAACACGTATGGGTTGCAATATCTGGAGGGTGAAGAGGTTTTCAGCAGCCCAGTGAATGGGCATTTTATGAAGAAATGTTTTATTTGAGCCTCAGACGACTCCCTTGTTTGTAAATATTGTCCTTTAGTTCTTTGTTTAGTTTCTTTTTGCGTGTTTTCAGCCTAATAAGTGACTCCATAGCCTAATATAAAGGCACTGAAGCTGTGGAAGGAGTTCTTAGAGCATCGCAGGGATGAATCTATCCCCCATGGAGCCTAATGTTAGCGATTATTTTTGTCATTAGGCGCATAAGCACCTAGGTCTGCAGAATGAACGGGAAACACCCAAGCGCAGCAACAGAATGATCTCCTTTCCAGTTACAAGTCAAGCGAGTGGGCAAGGTTTTGCTGTCGGCAGTCGAGATCCATCCATGAAACAAATCAGCGATCGTCAGGATCTCGGGGCTACCAAGTTACCCGACATATAGCATCAAAGAAATCTCCTATATTTTGAGGCTGAATCTGGGTCGTTCGATCCAGTGACGCGTGGCACAGGATCCAGTCACACCAGTATATCAACATTCGGGAGTTGAAGGGGTAAAATTCCTCGTCTCTTTACCTTTCGAAACCCCGAACCCCGAAATTCCGATAGTGCCCAGGACCGAGCCCGTGGTTTTTGCATTTGGTCGTAAAGGAACAGGTCTGGAGGAGGGGTGCTTATGTTTATGGAAAAGTCTCAGTCGTTCATCCTAAGGACGCGTGTCGCAATATCTGGATGCATCGATGTTTCGGTAATCGGGAGTTCATGGGGTGAGAGTTTCGTGTTGTTCAACATCGCGAAACCCAAAACCTCGATAGCGCTAAAAGCATAGAAACTGGGGCCCACGACATCACAAAACATTTTCATCCATCCATTCAAAGGGGACACCTAGCGACAAATTGAGCCACCTTGGTGTTTTTCCCATCGCGACTCCAAGGTGCAAAAAGAAACTTCGTTATGTTCCGATGCATGAGATGCTGGGAGAGTCCTGGACCCGGGCCCATAGTGGTGTCGGGTGATTTCAAGGTTGTCAGATCTAAGAGGGATGTGTGGCACTAGACTGATCTGCCTCGACGTTTCTCCCATCGCGATTTCAAATTGTAGGAATAGCTCCTTCCCGTTCGCGAATGCCGAAAGCGCCTTGGGAATAGGCATGTGATTACAATCCGTGGTCACTAGGAGGAAGAAAGGGGTTGCATAAATAAGGCCAAAGGTGCCAAGTTTAGTTGCAGAAAGGATCATCACGATCTCCAGACGCCATCAGACCGTTTTCAATACTGTTTCTAGCATTGGAATAAATGAAGGCAAGAGCGGGTGGTTGAAACCTCCCTTCATTCATTAAGTGAGGGGATGGAGAGTCTAGTGAGCCACCTGCTCGCAGAGGCCCTGTGTATCGATTTCCTCAAAAAATCCATGCCGAGGTCCTCGACTTGATAGAGAAGTCTACACACACTAACCGAGCACTTAATGGCTCAGCTACCCTCCTTACAGGGGCCATGCGTAGTAAAGGTGGAACTTAAAGAAAGATATTGGTACGAGTTTGACTAAAGGGACACCAAGCTTTGAGTGATTATACACGCCTCTGTGGGGTGAATTTTCCTGGGTATATAAAATCGGTCTTTTGTATTTTGTAGGTATTGATGGTAGAGCAGAGCTCTCGATTGTAAAGTTTTAACAGACATTCTAGCTTTCTGGTCATGCATCTGTATATGAGATTTCTTATTTTATAACAGACAGTCTTCTTAATCCATCTAAACTTTCGTCTCATGCTAGGAGAGTTCTTGAACGAATGATTCGTGAAGATCATTGAAATTATGTCATGATAAAGGATTTATTTATGCATTATTGTATTCTCCGGTTTTCTGTGTTTGAGCACAAGAAGATCTTGTGTTTGGATGCCTTCTTCTACAGTCTGTTGGAGACCTAATGTTTACTACAGACCTTCACATCTCCCTGATATAAGTCTTCCCCCCTACTCACCCCTACTACATCTCACTGTCTGAAGTTACCTAAGACCTCACCTTCCCATACATGTCTGGCCTAGTTTCGAAGTTGGAACCACATTGTTCTAGTTAACCTCCATCCGATCACCCCATTAAATAAATCATGACATAAATTGATGGGCATCGGGCTCTGCTCCTGCAAGCAATCCAGGAGTGACTTCTGACGCTAACACTTCCTACCAAAAAAACAATTACAATTTATAGCTTTATAATAGGGATAATGTTTTTACAAAATGGTTACAAATTGAACATAATGTCCCCAAAATCATAACTATTTTCTTCATTTTTCGCACTGACTCCCGATAATGCACTAGTTGCTTTCCATGTGCACTTCTTCTTTGCCAAAATTTTGCATGATCTGCTTCTGTGTGATTCCCAAAACTTATCCAAAATAGCCTTATCCAATAGGCCCCCAACACTAATATGTGTCTTGTCCCAAGCCACTTCATGTCTTCTTCCATGTCGCCAAAAATACCTATAGTATATCACTAGCCATCACAACTTTTTCTTTGACTTAGGTTTCCTGCTGCACAATTTCTTTTTCTTCTACTTCCCACACTGATAGTGTTGATTTAGTAATGTTAACTTAAGACATTCTTCCTGATGAGAAATTGAGTTGAATAAGCATGAAACACCTTAGATACTTTTTCCTTCAATCTAGGTAGATGGTTATCTTACTTCTAAAGTATCGTAAATGTTGCAATACCCAGGTTTCTACGGCACAAAATGTTCTTTCCCTTTGTCCTTCATGTTCTTATTCTTCTTCAGTCACCTTTTATTGCATAGGCTAGATCATTCTTTTGTTCTTGTATCTCCTTTTGATTACTGATGTTGCTTTACTATGTGCTTCTCCTATCTTCGGTGGTGCCATTTCTTTCTGTAATTCTTTCAAATTTTTTGTGTGCAGATTTATCGCAATTGCTTGGCTCTTTCTTACTCACTTGACTCTAGTTGTCAGGGATCAAACAAAAATTACCCTTTCCAATCCACCCTCATCTACTTTTTTGGCTTCTACCAAGTGTTATCGACCTCTTCTCTCCCAAATTGCAATCTCATTTGAATGTACAGATACTTAATTCCTTCCAAACTTGGTCATAAGTTCGACCTATTCTATGAATCATGCTCCAGATTCTCCAGTCTATCCAAATCTTTGTCACCTCATTTTCATTACAAAAATGTGGGTTCATGATCTCGCTGGAATATTTTCTCTTTAATGCATGTCCCGTTATGGATATTCATAAATTATTTTTCTACTTTCTTTATCTGCTTCTGTCTCATTCCAATATTCCTTCTTGCACACACATCCTCCTTGTTTACTTCATCTCTGCGACACTTTCTAGATTAACTATTTGAACAATATTTCTATGCTTCCTTCCAACCTTTTGTCTCTTACTTCAAACATTGTTGATTTCTTTTTCTTCTTTTGTTTACTTTTTTCTTTCTTTTTCTACCTACACTATAATACACTATGGTACATATTTTGTGCATTTCAGACTAATGCATGTAAGAACGACTGTCCTTGTACAGTTTTATCCTACTTCCATTTACCAATCCTTCCATAACTTCTCCATCCAACTTATCCAGCTGAACAACACCTACCTCTGTCACATATCTGATCACATATGGGCCTAACTAATGCATCTAGAACTTCCCTGGGTTCTGCAGAAACTTGTTGTCATAAAGTAACGCTACGTCTCATGTCTAAAATTTATTTTGCTTGATATGTCTATCATGCCAAGGTTTCTTGAAAAAATTTTGTACCTGCTAATGGAAACCTACGACAAAATGATCTTTTTCTAATTCCATTAGTTCTAATAGTCTCCTTTCCACTACACAAGAATCTGTAAACTCTGCCATCGCAACAATGTGCATATCGAGTACAATAAACTCCATAGACATCACAACTTATTATCCATATGTCAACATAAATGGAGTCTGTCCTATCATATTCTTCCATGTAGTCCTATATTCTCATAACACCACTGGAATATTTAAGTCCCTGTCATCATGATTTACATTGGAAACCTTTGTCAGCGCATGTTCCAGAATCTTATTGAAGGCTTCTACTGTGCCATTTTCTTGGGGACGGTATTGTGTACTCTTATGATGATAGATATGAAATTCCTATGTTAATGATGCAATAATCCCATTCAGAAAGTGAGCTCCTTGATCACTCATAAGTACTCTTGGGAATCCAAACCATGTGACTACATTTTTGAATAAAAATTGTGTATTTGTCTCCAAGCTGCAATATCTTACTAGTTCTGCCTCAGCTCATCTGGTTAAATAATTTGTCGTATTAATAATGTACCTAGATCTCGATATCTTAGTTTATGGGTTAATTGGCCCAAAAAATTCCACTTCCCACTTATCAAATGCTTTCAATGTCACTTGTGGAACTAAGGGAATTGTGTCTCTCCTAGAAGGCTTCCCAAGTCTCTGACAAATGTCACAACTCTGACATAATTCTTTAGAATATTTATGCAAGGTAGGTCACCATAATATTTCACACAAAATATTCTAGGATGCTTCTTTTCCTGCATAGTGACCTCCTACAACCTCTTCAAGTGTGTCGGACAGTGCCATGTTTCTTTCATGCTAAAAAATGCAACGTCGCAAAATATCGTTTGTGCCTAGCTTGTATAAATTCCCTTATATCAACTAGTATTTTGTTGTCTTTGCTACTTGTAACTTACCCAACCACCCATAGGCTAGCCATGCTACTTAAAAACTCACTTATGAACTAATTTTGAATTTTGATAAATTTTTAACTTTAATAAAGAGGCATGAAAGATTCACATGCAGAGATCAAGATTCATGCTACAACGTAAAAAGGAATGAATATAAGTCCATACACAACAATAACAAGAAAGAATGCATATTATAAACATGAATCTCAGATATTATAATTAATACATAACATAAATAAATATGTAGGTGAATAAAACCATGATAGAGAGAACTTATCTTTAATGAAATAAATCATCAATTGGCTGCAGACCAAGGACGTTCCACCCAACCATAGACATTGTTGTTCCAAGTATCAACAACAATGTCACCCCCAAGATAGGGCTATGAATCCACAAGGATGATTCCAGGGTGTCTCTCAGCTTCCCAAATTACTAGTCAGCACTCAAGCTCTCCCAGGCTTCTCAACACACAACAATCCAAAGTACACCATCTGTTAAGGTCCTAACCCGCACATAGGTAGATCAATGTATTCGGATGTAATAAAGGTCAATATTAATAAGGCCTTTCAATAAAATAGAATAAGCCGGATGTAAGAAGAAATAATAGAAGCTTCTGCTTCTAGAAGGATCTTCCTCTAGATGCTTCTCTTAATAGACATATTTAGTATAAATAAGGATCGAGGGTATGAGAACCCTAGCTTGGAGATTATTGTAACAGAGCGCTGCTTGACTGGAGGTTTCCCCCTTGAAGAAGCCTGTGAACATTTCTTTCTGAATCAAAGTGCTATTTATATTGCTATTTCATATATCATTTATGTGTATTGTGAAGATTATGATGGATATTTTACTGTTATTCTTCCATTGATAGCATTTTATTTCTGTTCTGCATATTTTATATATCTGGTATCTTGCAAGTGGTATCAGAGCACTTTCCTTGGCAGAAACTGTGGGTATTTTTTTTTCAGGGTAGAGACGTATTCCGACATCTTTAAGCCATAGAGATCTGTCGTTACGCACATAAACCCACGGTTGAGGGATTCATACACGCAAGAAATACAAGTGGTTCTTAAGTGCACATCTGTTGGCCACCCTTGTAACCCCTGTTGGTACCCCTTCGAGTGGTAGTGCATTAGACAACACCTATGTATGGATCGGCCTAGATTTCCTAAAGCCCTCCTTAGATAAACCTATCAGCCCCTGGACTGCTATAGTGTCACCGAGAATAACACTCGGGAAGATACTCTCTAGTACCTGGGTAGTCGAATAGTACGACTAAGGGTACGGTCTATTCTCCTTAGTTAATGCCCTGAGATATTGGGATGAGTACTACTATTGGACCCCGCACGTATATCAGAGAGCTATAGCACAGGGAAAACCCTTGTTTGTAGAACCCTTGAATACCTAACCCTTGGGGAACATAAACATAAACATACACAAATTAAACTGGCGAGATCTA
>JZKD02S1686962.1:32376-43490 GCA_000966675.3 Picea glauca
CTTCTCTTAATAGACATATTTAGTATAAATAAGGGTCGAGGGTATGAGAACCCTAGCTTGGAGATTATTGTAACAGAGCACTACTCGACTGGAGGTTTCCCCCTCGAAGAGGCCTATGAACATTTCTTTCTAAATCAAAGTGCTATTTCTATTGCTATTTCGTATATCATTTATGTGTATTGTGAAGATTATGTTGGATGTTTTACTGTTATTCTACCATTGCTAGCATTTTATTTATGTTCTGCATATTTTATATATCTTGTATCTTGCACCATTTCTCTTCTCTACAGCCTACACAACCCAAGATAATGAACCCCCTTCTCTTCCATGCAGTCCCTCAGGCTTCCCACCTCCTTCCAAGGATCCAGTGCATCTGTCCAAGAATCTCCATGCTAGGACTCTCAGGATTCACAGCTCTGAGAAAAAATTAACACATGTCAATGCATCTCAGACACGCGGGCATTAATTCATGGATGTAATACACCAACAATCATTGCAACCAACAAAAAAATATCTCCTCTCCAATAATTCGTTTTTCTTTCCCAATCCAAGATCAAAATGAACGAGGAATGAAGAATGGGTGAAAAGAGTAAATGGAAAGAGAGAACACAATGAAAGGTGTGAACCCCCAAACATCCCAAATATGGGTTTATATATATTTTTTGGAAATCAAGAACCTCATAGCCTTCCATAAGAAGCTCATGTAACCACTTCTCTCAATTAAAAAAATTATGGCTAAATAAAATATAATAAAGGCTTATCCCCCTTAATCCCCCTCTCTCCTGGAATCATAGCCCCGTATAACTCTTTTCCTTGTCCATCTAGAAGCCAGTGATGTATTTTATTATTAATAATGACCAAAACATTACATTTCCTAGGCACACTTGCCTCATTTAATATGGGGAATAAAAACTGGGGTATTACATTCCCCTCCCCCTTATTTTGGCACTGTCCTCAGTGTGTATACAAAACAAAAATTCAAAAATTCAAAATTATTCAAAGCATTGTGGGTAATCTACCCGCATGGCATCTTCATGATCCCAAGTAGCATCTTCAGGACTGTAGTAGGTCCACTGAACTTTTACCAAATCTATAACTCGATTTCGGATAATTTTGACTTTTATATCCAATATGGGCACTAACTTGACCTGAAAGTCTCCCTCTAGGTCTACCTGAATCAAATGACAATCAATAACATGGTCTTGATGGGTGGGAATGACCCACTCAATAAAATGAGGGAAAACGCCCGATGGGAGGTCCCAATTATACCTACTCTCATTTGGGGTAGCATTTTCAACTAGATTTTGGCATGGTTACCAAACTAAATAAAATACTAACTAAATATGAATCTGAGAACCAAAGGTTCTCGGATGAATTAAAAATGTAAATTCTAACTAACTAAAATTAAACTAATCTAGATTATTATTATTTTAAGATGCAGTCTCTAACTAATTCTAAACTAACCTATCATGATCGGCAGAAAACTAACAAAAATGAATAAAGTGAAATATATGTATTACTTGCATAGAAGAAATTCATAAGACAAGTAATATGCAAGTTCAAGGACATAGCTTGTTAGAATCAGGAAATTGATTAATTAATTGTATTATGCTATCGTTGCACTCATTCTAAAAATCATGGTAACTGTAAACTGCAAACATTAATTCACAAGTAATTCATAAACCAATACTCACAAACTATAGTAAGAGACATGCATAAATAGAATAGTCACATTCATACACATCAACACCGTAATCTCCAACCAAAATGTTTCTTGGTTCAAATTAACTTGCAGTAGAAATATTGTCTTTCTACATTCTGAAACCAAAATCCCTTTCAAATGGGCAGTCCTCCTTTTTATACCGAGGAGTGGCTTCTTACAATTGTTATCTTTGCAATCATGAAATTAGGGTCGTTTTACCAAAAAGGGACTCTTCATATTCTGAATTCAAAATTGAGATTACAATAACCGAAGAATGTAACATCTGGAAAGAATTGTGGAATATGTAATCATGAACTTCCATGTTCCTGTAGTCGATCTTAGTATTCTTTCTAGATGGAATTATCTCTTAATAGGATCTCGAGTTTTCCTGATTGTAATATTTCCAAGACTAATTCTCCATTGCAAACTTTGGTGGATACTTATTTGTATAACTGCTCTACTTTGTTCTTGACAAAGGATCAAATTTTGTGGGTGAGCCGGGTGGGTTTCAACAGGTGTTCTTCAATTGATTTTTCCTAAAATTGACATAGAATATGTATGTTTATCTGGATAGATTTGTTTTGATCCTCCACCTCAACCATTATGGTGTTGGAAGATGTTGTTTCATCGATGGAATGAATTGGTCTTACCCCTTCCTCTTCTAGGATATCATTTGCATTTCTCCATAGCTTCGTGAAAATTTTGGCTACTTCCCCTTAGGTGGTGTGTGCACTCTTGAAGAGAGGTCTACTAGTGTCAAAGAGCATATGGAATCTAAGTCTTTCCCTCTTCTAATATACTGGCAGTGTGGTAGGTGGAGGTTTTTGCATATCCTTCCAACTGATACCTTTCTTGATTCTCTATCAATGTGCTTTGCAGATTGAGTTGTTTTTCCCACTTAGCCCATATGCTATTTAGAAGATCAAGAAGTTCATTCTTTCCTGTCACTAATTATTCGCTCAATGACAACGCTTGTTCCTTGATAGATTCCACAATGTGTGTTAATTCTCTGGTTTCTTCTATGGTTGTCTTACGTTTCTATTTTTCTGCCTCTAACTCATTTCTATGGATGTCCCACAGGATTTTAATCCTTTTCTCAAATTATGCAATCATATAGTTCCTTTGATCTTGTAGGGCTCTATTCATCTTTTATGTAGTGAGACTCTTAGCTTCCTAGACATCTATGGTGAAATTTCCCTTTACATTTTTTAACTATGTCTCCATTTCAACTATGTCTCCATTTCAACTACTATGTTCTTGAAAATGTTGAGGGTGTTGGTTACCTCAAGGATAAATGAGGCATTTATCCCTACAAAATTGTTTAGTACTGAAGTTTCTTGGACCACATTTTCTCCAAGATCGGGCCCTACTTTCCACTCTAATACCCTTCGTGTAGATAATTTTGACCTCATTTCTTCTACTCTTTTTCTCTTGGCTGATCTCTTCTTAATACTTCTTTTCATGTTATCAAAGTAGTAGTCTCCAATGGTTACTACAAAGCCCTCAAAATTTTGGTCTTGGGAGGAAAAGGAGGAATCTCCAAGAATGGTACTTATAGGAGTGTATTATAGAGGGGGTATGTTCACAATTCCCAGGTTGGGAATCGATGGAGTGCTAGGGGTCGGGCTTGAATTCTACTTCAATAGATCATCTACTTTCTTATTAGCTTCAGCCTCATCAACCAATCATTTGGTCTCTACCTCATCATCCAATTTCTTGGCTTGTGCTTCATCAACTAACCTCTTGGATTCTTCTTCCTCATCCAAATTGATGGCTTCTTCTTATTTATTCTTTTGGAGCGTAGCCTGATGTGCCATACGCTCATGTTATTTTATGTTATTCTCCTCCTTAGCTTTCCTTTTCTAGTAATCTTTCTCATATTGGATCCTTTTTTGTTCAATATGTTATTCTTTCTCAGTTTTCTCCTGCTCTTTGGTGTTGTCGATGTCCTATTCTCATTGAAGTAACATCTAGAACTGGTTTAGAGTTTCCCTGTTGATCTCTTCATGTTCAAGTTCAATCTCCATCTTGGCAGTGCCATGGGGCAACTAGTATAGGACTTCGTCATAAGAGAATGTTCCCTTAAAATTATCTTCCTTGAAATCGACCACGTGGATATTGGAATGGGTGAGACCAACAGACCTAGCATGGTTGATTGTCAACTCATGAGAATCGTGTCCTTTATTCTCTCTTAGGCATAGGATTAAATATTATAGTGCCTCTACTTCTTTCCTTACACGTTGGATATTGGAAATAGTGTAACTTCCAATGTGGATAGGGAAAACTGGACAAATTTTTTATGTTGTCAGTTTTCAATACTTTAGTAACCCCTGACCCCATGGTTTGGTACACAATTTCCCTCATCAAAAAATGGTCTGGGAAAAAGTACGGTAAAAGGTGTGGGGCTCTAGTGGTCCCATACACCCTGATATATGAATAATATTTATAGAGAAACTAGTCGGCTACCCCTTTCATCCCATTCCTAGCTTCGAAAAAGATTTTGTGTCCAGGGAAACCAAACATAATGGAGTGCAGAGGGGCTAGAAATAAATTTCATATATCATAAAGGTGTTGTCTATTATTAACGCTCCATAAATAAGAGTAGTATGCATGGATGGGAAGTTGATTTCAGTCCCAGTTGCACCCCAAGTCAGAAAATTGTACAGAGGAGAAAATGGGATCTATCATGTAGGCCAACATATAAAAGAAAGGTTTCTTCATACCTAGGAGATTCTTCACATGCAGAATTATGTTGAAAACTAGGATGTCTTCCTAGTTGAATACTTGTCCCTTCCTAACAATGGTGTGTGCCAAAGGAAACCAATCAATTTGAAAATGTGTTTTATTTTCTTCTCCATATAATCAACAAAGCATAGCTACCATCAACTTGTAGGGAGTTTTGAGCATGTGGGTAGGAATTAATTTCTGGCCTTGTTTGAGGGTTTCATCTTTGTCAACCCACCAATGCTTCATATGCTTCTTTGGTCCTTTGCTTGCTTGGGAAAACCATTTTAAGAATGGTTCATTTAGAGAGCATGTGGGAGTGGTAACATGATATATGGAGCCGATGTATTTAGGTTTGAGGGATGCTACCTGCTTCCCATTTTTGCTCACGATGGTCACTGTTGTGGCATTAAATTATTTGAGGCACCATTGTGCTAGCTTGTTGTATGGGAAAATTAGTTGTCAGGAGGCTACTAGATGGATGTCACTTCTTAGGATGTTCTGACACATTTCTAAATTCTCTTCATATACGAGGAAATCTGTAGAATTGAATATCCTCTATATTTCTTCATAACCGAGGTAGTGGTCTTTGCGAGTGTGATGATTCATTTCAGTTACCAAACCTTCAACTAGTCAAGATGATGTTTCAGGCCCTGCAACTGTTTGGAAGTACATTGATCCCTTTGGTATTTTAGGGTTCTAGCCTGCCATGATTGATTACCAATTGGTCTTGTATTAGCACGTTGAAATGAGTATCAACTTACTTAAATAGAACACATTGACTATAACAACAAAAATAATGTTTAAAAAACAAAAATGGGTTACCTATAATTAAGCGATTACAATTGTGAAATAACACTCAGTAAAAAGAGAATCAAGAAAAAACAAATGTTTTGCAAACTTACAATGTAATATATGTCTAACGACAAGAGTTTATAGCTCATAACACATTAAACCAACACAAACGTACCATAACTCGGGTGTGTACGAGTATATTTTCTAGATATGTCCTTAACCTCTGTTATTAATGCCCATTATCTTTGCCATTAATTCTCATTAAGGGTGATGGAATCTCAGACTCGTGTATTGGGTGTGGTGCCAAGTTGAGCTTAAAATAAGACCATTATCGAAGTTGTGCATTCAGAGAGGGAGGGATCAAAAATTAATTTGAGCTCTGAAGGGAAGGGTATCGAAGGTATATTCTCTTGTATCTAGAAATTAATGCCGACCTAACCATATGCAGCGTTATGGGGGAGGTGGGACTAGTCAGAGTCTTGGCGTTGAAGGTAGTCAGGGTGAGGTTCAAACTAAACCTCGAAGAAAAGGTATTGTAAGAATATTCTTTTTTATAGAAAGGTGTGTCAAGCGTACTCCTTGTAAGACTTCGAAAAAAATCCATTGGATTTTTAAAGGATGAGGAAATGTTCGAACTCTAATGGAAATGGTATCAAAAGAATATTCTTTAATTCTAGGAGAATCTGTCCAACACACACGTGGGATGGCTCAAAAAGGCTATCAGAGTTTTAGCTTTGGAGTTCGATAGGATGGGGCACAAACTAGACTCTGACGAGAATGGTATCGAAATAATATTCCTCGAATACCATTAGAAAAATTGACGAGTCCCAAAAGAAATAAAGGCAACTTATTGAAGATTGATAAACCGAGAAATCGAGGGTCCAATCTTAGGATTCCTTTTGGGGAGTTTGTAGTTTGATAGGTTGTACTGACTTAGGTAGGCGAGATAATTTGGTATTGAATCTATTAATCCACGGGGTGCCACAAAGGGAGCGTGGTGGGTGCATCTGAGTTATCTGAGTGCGATGATTGGAGTTCTATATGATGTGTGGAGTGAAAACCTTTGACAGATGTGATTATGAATCAATTATGACTTAAGCTTGTATTTCCTTAGTAAAGCATGAATGTATGCCTTGTAGGGGAGAAAGTTGGTACAAAGAAAAAAAACGAGGGACCTATAAAAATTAAATTATGGGTTGTTGTGGGAGGTGAGCCAAAAAAATGGCCACTTACCAGGAAGAACTAGTTATCTTTGAGTTCAAAAGTATAGAGACTACAACCATATTAAAGAAACATTTTCCTTTTAATAGTCCATTTAATATTCAGTTTAAGGACCCCACATCAAGTATCTTGAGGGAAAGATATAGAGAAAGCCTACTACTAGTGATATTCCACATAATTCGAGTGAGTGTTAATGGGAAACTTCATAAATCCATAGTGAAACATTGAGAGTGACACCACATAGGATTTTTCATCAACTATTATAGACCGAAGTGTTTTCCTCATCTCTCTTTCCCGAAATTTCTTCTCTACCAGTGAACGTCCATAGCCCTAACAAAGATGGTTGGGTATCATTAAAGCATGGCCCTTCTGCGAGCAAGTGTCCATAGCCTTAACGAGTTTACTTGTACTTCCCATGCTTTTAGTAACGTTTTCAACTTCCTTGTGATTATGCTTTTTGTATTCACCTTTTAGATATAAAATTTATATATTTCATTTGAAACATAGGTGAATATAAGTAGGAAGTGGGGTGATATGAGAGTTACTTTATTTTGTTAGTCTCAATTGAAAATTTATTCTTGTGGGTCTATAAACAATAATCATTGATGTGTTTTATAATTAGGGACTAATGGGAAGAGACATTGAAGTTATGTGGAAGACATTGAATTTAGGACATTTCAAAAATATTTAATGGTACACTGACATGCCATGATAGTGGTCACGTAAGAGAGAATAACTGATGGAAGCCATTGAGAGGTACAAAATTTGAAGGTTATAAATTTTCTTTTGGCACATATGAACAAGTTCCTCTTTTCATTACTACCATCATTCATGAAGATAAATGTTGATCTCAGAATAGATCGGCCACTTTAATATGGAAAGGAACTCAAAGAACAAGGCACTTACATAGGTCTAACATTATTGGTCCCATGTTGCGAAATCAAAGGTTGGTCCGGAGCAAAAGACAATGAGTTATTCTGAAATTAAAGATGAAAAAAAAAAAAAAATTCAAGAAACAACGTGGAAAAAAAGAAGTGGCACTAGAAGGAGGGCCACAGAACTAAATGGATACAAACATAATCTCAAACCCTTCTTGTTTTGTCCCGCAAGCAAGCCTTTCCTCGACAATGTATTCCCACCAAGTTTTCTCTGAACATACTATCTTTCCTTTGGAGTATACTATGAACACACCAACTCGGATAAGAACTCACTTCACTACCACTCATCCCGAACCATCCTTTTCTTCACCACGAGATTATTTCCTAACCATCTCATAGATTGAAGCCATAGTGAGACACTCAACTGAGTGAACCAACTGTGCCCTGACTAGAAAACTTAGTAGGAAGACCAGAAAGCTACCCTTTGACTACTCTCTGCCTAAAAATTAGGAAGACCTTTGACATACAAACCCTTATTTCACCGATCCAAACTCCTATCAATAAAACCATTTGGTTTGAACCCTTGAATATCACGTTCTTGAGGATACTTATGATTTTTCCGATTCTTCTAACTTTGTTATTGAATATTATTTATTAGCAGGGGGACAAGTAGGTAGAACACCCTTGTCTCTGAGTCTCCCCCTCACACTCCTAGAGATGAGTCGGAGGAAAACTATGAAGAAAGAGACAAGTTTGAGAGTGAACCTGAAAATAACCCATATCATGTCATTGTGTATCAACCTCTGAACATGGTTGGAGAAAACTCAAACCAAAATCCTCCCCCCTACCAACCCTAGTTCTTAGTTGATGCAGTCGTTGTACCATGGATCCATCATGACATGATAAGACACCCTAAGAATTTCTTGCCTAAATTTGACCATGAAAAAAAGGATTCAGCTGAAAACCATGTGAATAAATTCTTATTGGCTATTAGGTTACAAAGAATTTGACATGAAGACGTCATCTGTAATTTTTCTCCCTCAGTTTTGAAGATAAATATTTGACATGGTATTTATCTCTAGAATAATCCTCCATTCCAAATTGGAGAACCTTTGAAACCACTTTCCTCAGGAAGTTTGGGGAAAATAAAACACCGGTCACCCAGGTTCTAGAACTCTCATGATTCAATATGGATTTGAAAGGATTGGTTACCAATTACAATCAACATTTCCTTACTCCATTAAAATGAATCCCATGTGCCTCAAAAATCATTGAATATGTAACTGTTTAATTATGCACTTCTATTTTTCCTATTTCCATGGCCATGTATGTAAAAAGCTTTGAGAAATGGACTCCAGAAGAAGCTTTCTAAAAGGCCCTTAAGTTTGAGAAAAATATGATGAGTTTAAAAGTCAGTTCTAGCTCAAAACTCTCTAAATATAAGGGTAAAGGTAAATTTTTTGTGTCCAAACCCATTGAAGATAAGAATATTATGATTCAATGGATATGAAATCTCTTCAAAGGATAATTAATAATTTATCCAATGACATAGTAGACTTGAAAAAAGGTGGTGGAGAGGGATCCTCTAGCCAGAAAAAAATCTTTAGGTTTCACCCCAAGAAAGATAAGAACATGCCACCAACCAACAAAACCACCCTTTCTCAAACATAAGGCATTAAAATTGAGGATATTGTCTAGGCCCTCCAAACTTGGGAAACAAAGAATATGACTGAAGCCGACAATGAGGGAGAAGAAAGTTATGAACAAAAAGAACAACCTCAGGAATCTAACGAGCTTGTAGAACAATAGTTAAACTTGTTTTAGGACATTTATTATGGTGAATATGAAGAAGAAGATTAATATTTACACATCTCACAAAACTGTTGGAAATGTTTAACAGGTTGTCATTGATGGCAAGTAAAGCAATGAAGATGGCATGAATACAGGAAGAATGTAACAGACGGGCACCAGAAGTATTTTGGGAAGAAGCTGTAGAGAAACCTCGATGAAGCTGCAGAGCAACCTCGATAAGATCAGAAGAGACAGTGCAGAGGATGTTTGGTATGTTTTATAGGCAGCGTAAGCTTGTCATTGATGGCAAGTAAGCTCAGGAGGAATTAGCATAGAGTCGAATGCAGTGCGTTTAACAGGTAGAAGGATACAATTAAGGGCATCCATATTTCTCCATCTGCAGGAGAAAGGAAGAAGGATAATCCCTTAGGGATCTGAGCATGTGAGAAGCTTAGGAGAGACATCACTGAGTGTGCATGTGAAGACTATGTAGAGGCGCAGAAGTCCAAGAATCCCTTGGGGATTCGGAAGTGAAATCTCAGGAGGAACAACTTCGAGCAGAACACACGCAATAAAGCTCAAGATACAGGAGTTCACAGAGGAGAAGGAAGACAAAGTTCGAGGCCATTGAGAACTTGTAATTCTCCCAAGGTTGGGAGGAAAGTGTGCAAATCTCAAGAGGGAGCACAGTTGTCGTCAGATCGGCTAAAGAAGAAGATCTGGATCATTGGTTTCTACATCCAGGAGGAGCTTAGGAGAAGCCTACAGAAGGGAGAGATTGAGAGCCGTTGGATCTCATTCAAAAATCCCATCAGTCGTCAGATCGGATAGGAGCTGCATGAGGTTTACCATTGGGAAAAGCCAAGGTGAAATCCCGAAAGGAGGGTTGACTAATCGGGGTTTCACATATCGGGAATCCCGTGAGCCAATGCATTGCGGCATTGAAAAGCTTGAAACCCCGATGAGTGGTAAGACTACGGTCATGGGGATAATGGTCATATGGGCCAGGAGCCTAACCAAGAGAGCTAGTGCGTAAAGAGCGCATCGGGACTCGAGGGATCGCGAATCCTGAGGAAATACATGTTTTGACATTGGAAAGTCTGAAACCCCGATGAGGAGGTTTGGCTGCGGTCATATAGGGGGACGTCAGGTGGACCACAAGCTCAGCCGGAGGGCTAATTGAATTTAGATGCGTCAGATCTAAGCGTAGGGTCCGACCACCTTTAGATCAAGGAAAACCTGCACGATCTTTAAAAAGTGCAAGGAGTAGAGGACTCACAAATCCTGGAAGCAGGAGGACCATCCATCTCAGGGGGTTATGTGAACCGTTGATCCGACTCCCTGTCGAGGTTTCAAGGATCGAGATTTGGAGATGTCAAAGAATATTGACATCAGGAATCCCGAAATCGTGATGTGTGAAATCCTTACTGAACCTGAACTGTCAGATCAATATGTGATCTAGATCGTCGAACCGACTCACGTCAGTAGACCACGACAACTAGGAACATGTGGCACAACCAGGTAATGACAAGTGTCAGACTGATTCAATATTTCAGGCACATGTAAGTCACGAATTAGAGTTACACGTGGCAGTATTCAACACGTGTCAATCCACGTGTGACATCAGCAGATGGACACAACGTCGGAGTTTCGAGGATCGCGTTTTGGAAATGTCAAAGAAACATTGCAACAGGAATCTCGATTTCTCGATATGCAAAATCACGACTCAAATCGCAGCCATTGAATCAAGATCAAATCTGGACCGTTGATTCTAGTCAATGGAGAGGCATCAGGGATCGAGAGTTAGACATGTCAAAGAAAATTGACATTAAGAATCCTGATATCACGATAGGTGAAATCGCGATATAGTCTGAACCGTCAGATTAAGTGTTGATCAGAGGGCTACTGATGCACGACACAGTGAAACTACCAGAAACCATTGATGGCGTCTGCTAGAGAATTCAAAGAAACCCCTGTGTGATCGCTAGAGGAGATGAAGAGTC
>JZKD02S1686962.1:61916-78814 GCA_000966675.3 Picea glauca
ATGGTTGAGACAAGTAGTTGATGAGTTGGCACATACATGAGGTGTATAGTTGATGATGTTGGTACATCTTGATGAGTCATAGTTTATGTGTATTTGATGCATGATTGGTACATATATGGTTCATGGTTGATGCAATCATTAATGGTATAGGTTGAGGTACAGGTTGATGCATGGTTGATGCACTTGTTTATGGTACAGGTTGTTTATGGTACAAGTCGATTACAAGTTGTTTGGTGCAGGTTGATTGGTACAAGTTTAAAACAATATATCTCACAGTGATAGTGTGACAGTGGTTCCATCATTCTACTTCTACTTTAGGGCAGTTGGACGGGGCATGGACAAGTGGCTGTAGCCGGAGAACATAGGAGTTTGTAGCCTCCTTTTGGTTGTAGCCAGAGAATTGGGGAGTTGGAGCTTCCTTCAGGTTGTAGCCTAAGAAACTAGGGGGTTAGAGCCTCCTTATAGTTGTATCCATAGAATTGGGGAGTTGGATATTCCCTTAGGTTGTAGCCTAAGAAAATAGGGGGTTGGATCCTCCTTCCAGTTGCAACTAGAAAACAAACGAAGTTGGTGCTTGCAATAAATGTAATTCTTAAAGACATATAAGAAAAAGAATTATGTGGTTTTCTCCCACTTTGGGTTTCTACATAAAACATTGGTGTACTGTGTATGTGTATGATTACTCATTTGTTCATTGTTTATTTAATCTCCAAATATTGGATGATAATTCTACATTGATATAACACTTGCATTTTGTGGTTAAAAAGGATTCAATTGTTCTATTACTGATTCACCCCCCCTCTAAGTAATCCAACAATTGGTATCATAGTGAGGTTCCTTCAGGAAACAGTTTAAACACTGGAAGGAGATCATGGATTATTCTAAGAATGGAGTACCAATGTTTAATGGTCATAATGGTTTAAAGTATTGTAACACCTCAGTTTTTGAACCCCCATTTTAAATAATGTATTGTTACAATGTTGAGAGGCCAGAGTGCCCAAACAATTATTAAAAGGCCAGTGTGCCCAAGAAATGTAATATTTTGATCATTATTAATAATATGTACATTGTTGGCTACTAGAAGGACAAGGACTAGAGTTATAGGGGCTATGATTCCATGAGAGAGGGGGCTTGAGGGGATAAATATTCATTTCCGATTTTAGTTACCATTTTTTCTAAGGGAGTGGATCAGTTATGTGAGCTTCTTGGGGAAGGCCAAGAGGTTCTTGATTCCCCACGAAAATACTTAAACCTACCCCTGGTTTGTTGTTGGGGGTTATTTGATTGCTCGTTCACTCATTTTCTCATTCTCTCCTTCATTCTCTTATTCTCACTCATCCACTTGCTCACTAGTTCATGTGTTCATTCACTTCCTCACTTGTTCATTCATCATGTCCTTACCTATCACTCATTGATCCAACCTCATCTGTGTCTTGGCTTGGGGAATGGAAAATGAACTACTGAAGAGCATCCATTGTATCATTGGTTGTAGTGGTCGTTGGTGCAATCCAGCCATGAATTGAGGCCTGCATGTCTGTGATGTGTTTTCCTAGGTCCATCTCTGTCCATAGTTGTGAGTCCCATGAGTTCCATCATTGAGATTATGGACCAATTATGTTGCATCCCTAGAAGGAGAAGGACTGTCTGAGGGACTGCGTGGAAGAGAAGGGTGGAGGTCCATTATCTTGGGTGGTGGAAGATGGGTAGAAGAGAGTTGGGTACTTGGATTGTTATGAGTGTTGGGAAATCCTATGATATCATGAGTTCTGGCTGGTTTGGGAAGCCAAGTAACACTCTGGAACCATCCTTGTGGATTCATAGCCCTATCTCGAGGGTGACACTATTGTTGAGATTCGTAGAAGTAGTGTCTATGGTTGGGTGGAACTTCCTTGGTCTGCAGCCAATTGGTGTCTTCTTTTATAAAGATAAGTGATCTCTTTTATGGTATTATTTATCTATATATGAATGTATTCCGTTCTGTATGTATTTATCATTTAATTTGAATCTTTAGAATATGCATGATTGATGGTTATTTATGTGCATGTCATTAGACCTTTTCTTTTATGCATCCTTATTAATTTGAAAAGGTATCGATAAGGAAAAGAAGTCCAAGGGTGGGCTTGAAGGTGGCATACCCCGGCTTGTGGGTGGTCGGGGACATTACAAATTGGTATCAGAGCCTGAGGTTGAAACACCAGGATAGTATGGGCTGGATCTATTGGTTAGAGTCTCGTGATTGAGATTGATTTATGACCATGAAGTAGAAAATATTAGGAGGAATGGCATTGTAGAGTCCGCGCAAAAGCCAAAATGTCGGAGATTCTTTGTAAGGGATTGAAGAATCGTGACTGTCCCTTTCGAATTTGGGAGAGATCGCCACTATGGGATCAAGAAGGATCTGGATCATTGGATCAAAGGGTCGGTGAGTAGGAGCCGTCCGATGAAGGAAAAACCAAAATTTGGGAAAGGCTAAATCCTAGTCGTTAGATCTAGATTGTTGATCATCATTCGTCAATCGAGGCCAAGCGTGAAGGGTAATACTTCGTAACTTCATCGCTTCGACAATCTTGGTAGACATGCAAAGATTTAATTGTTGAAGGTCGGAGTCCTGAAGTCTTGTCGACTGTTAGATGGAGCAGTGGATTTTAGGAGTTTTAGGGACCCTCAGATCTAGAAAGTATTCAGGAGTATGGAGTGTGTTTATGCGCAAACTCATGAAGTCTCGAAGCTCAGAGTTCATCCTGACCATTCATTAAAAGGGACAGATGTCAGTAGATTGGCTAGTTTGTAAGTTTGGTGTTTGGAAGGAACATTTTTTTCTAAGGAGAAATCTTCTGAATCCTCGAAGTCCTTAGTTAATCCAAACCATCCGTTAAGGGAGATATGTGGCAATAGATCGTGCAGTCTAGAGACTGGGCACTCCAGAGGTAAAATATGTGACAGTTTGCGTCGGATCGAGAACTCCCAAAGGCCAGAGTACATATCGATCGTCGATCCCAGAAGACATGTGGCATTAGATATCGCAGTGATTCGTAGGATCGACACTCTGAGAGAAAGTGAAGGTGGGGAGTTTGAAACTCCCAAATCCCAAAGAGCCAAAGTGATTCATAGTTTTTGATCTGTGGGAGGAAACACATTGATAGATCGTGAAATCCAGGTGAAAGAGTTCTGGGAGGGAGAAAGCGGGGAAAGTTGAGACTTTCCGAAGGCCAAAGTCTCGAAGTGGATCTCGATCGTTGATCATGAATGAGGATGAGAACAGTTGATCTGGTATTGGCTAAAGGTTCTGAAGTTGCAAAGTGCCAGGAGGGTAAGCCTTGGGTCACAGCCCAAGGCCATAAGCAAGGAAGGAGCTAGAGCATGTCATTGTGAGATTGGAACAGGGCACTAAGGAAGTACAACCTGAGGATATTCGTTGATCTGTGAACATAAAATCTAGTTCGCATCCCGCTATTTTCTAGCATCGTTGATCTCATCAGGATAAGGGATCAACGACCACAATTTAAAGGATATTTGGGTGATCACTTTTCATATTGCGGGGGTAGATCTCTCTGATAAAGAGCGAGCATGTTGTCAGCCCATAATTTTTGTTGACCTTTGATCTTATCCCTCGATCGATTTTCAACCATGCGATCTCTGATATAATATTTTTTTTCTAACACAGAAAGTGCCAAGAAGGATTTGGCCATGGTTTTGAGCCATGGTCACCTGTGGAAGTGGTTTGAAGGGAGTGCCTATGCATAATTAAATTCTATATCGGCTAAGGGATAACATGGAAGTGTTATACTGTGCATATTGATACATATATGTTCTTCATGACTTGAGAAGAAAAGGGACCTATAACATGGTTTGGAAAATTTTATTTATCATATGCTTAATTCTAACAAAATGGTCACTTGCACATTTTGCAGAATTAAGGGGTTTAAACACATCAGCTTGGAATGTATATTGAATAAATGGAAGAAGGAAAGGGAGCCTCCAGCCATGATAAGGATTCCAAAGGATAGAATGCCAGAGTTGGTAATGAGGAGATAGAGTCCAATGGATGCAAGGAAAGAGGAGAGCAGTAAACATTAATAGAAACAATAAGAAGCCTAAAAATAGAAGTGCAGAACTACAAAGCAGCCAATGAGATACTAATGAAAGATAAAATTTAGATAAATGCTCAAGTGATGCAGATCTTAAATCACTTCCAAAGGCAAAGGAAGAAGGGATCAAACTCAAAACAAGAGGAAGAAGGAAGGTTTCATGAAAGAAGAGAGGATCGTGGAAGAGTTGGTTATTTGAGAAGTGCCAGTAGAACTCATAGACACCACTCACCTCCTTACTCAGAAAGAAATTTTTATGCATTAGAAGATTTCATAAGAAGTCTAGAGGTGTCTCCTATTAGGCACCAAAGAAGGAGACAGGAAGTGGACAGTTTGCAAGGAGAGTTGAGGAAGCTTAAGCCGCCCTCCTTTGATGGTGAAAAATAAATGGAAGATGATGTTGAAGCATGGTTTCTTGGACTTAGGAGGTATTTTCAATTGCATAACTACTCATCAAACCAAGAAGCTAGGATTTACACCTACCATTTACATGGGAAATCTGCAATGTGGTGGGATCAACTGAAGAAAGTTGAACACATTAATGAGAATAGGATCACTTGGAAGGAGTTCAAGAATTACTTCCAGAAGGAGTACCTCTTAGAGAATTTATATGTCAATAAAATGTAGTATTTCTTTGAACTTGTGATAGGAAGCATGACTATGGAAGAATATGAGAAGACGTTCTTAGGATTGCTAAAATATGTTGGGTTTATAAATGATGAAAAGGTAAAGATACATAGGTTTTTGAGTGGACTGAGAGCCTTTTATAAAGAAAATATTAGGTATGATGAACCCAAGACCTTGACTGAGGCCATTAGGAAGGATAAATACTTATATGAGCAAGGCCAGGAAAGAGAATCCCTGCAGAAATCTTGGAAGGAGAAGAATAAGGAGAAGTCCGATCAGAGGAGGAAAAGATTCAAACATCCCTTCATTAGGAATGAACCTAATAGAAATCATCAAGATCAGTATCCTAAGGGTGAATCCAAGAAAGAAGACCCCTCGGGAAAAATAAGAACACCACCTATCCAATGTTGGGGATGTAAAGAAGATCACCTATACAAGGATTTACCACATAGAAAGGACAGAGTGAAGACTGTGCACAATGTCCAAGAGGCTACAACAGTTGAAGATATGGGAAGAATGTATGCAACTTTAGATGATCGACAAGGAAAGTACCGGTCCAATATGATCGAGGTGGAAGGTAATATCATAAATCAGCCTGTTGCTATTTTAATTGATTTAGGAGAAAGTCATTGTTACATTGATCCTAAAATAATGGATAGATTACATTTGGAGAAAAGTAATATTGTAAAATCAAGTCTGGTTCAGCTAGCCACTAGAACCAAAAGGAGAATCCATGATATGGTCAGAGGATGATCCATAAGTATTAATGGTTTGAATACAAACGTTGATCTAAATATCATACCATTGGGGTCTTATGATATTCTAATTGGAATGGATTGGTTGGACAAGCATCATGTTTTCCTAGACTATCATGGCAAGACATTTACATGTCTTGATGAATATGGAAAACAGAGCACTATGAAAGGAGTTCCAAGACCCATCTTTATACGGGATATTTTAGCCTTACAACTGAAGAGATGTTTTAGAAAAGGATGTCAATTGTATTTAGCTCATGTGGAAGAGAAAATAAATACAAAGGGGGAAAGCCTTGAATATTTCTTGGTACTACAGGAATTTGAATATGTATTCCAAGAAATACCAGGGTTTCCACCAAGAAGGGTGATAGATTTCTCTATTGATTTAGTGCCAGGAGCTGCCCAGGTGTCAAAAACACCTTACAGAATGAGAACGCCAGAGTTAAAATAATTACAAATGTAGTTGGAGGAATTGTTGAAGAAAGGGTACATGTGTCCAAGTGTTTCACCTTGGGGAGCACCAATACTCTTTTTCAAAAAGAAGGATGGAACCTTGAGGCTGTGTATTGACTTTCGACAACTGAACAAGTATACTATAAAGAACAAGTATCATCTACCCAGAATTGATGACCTCTTTGATCAACTAAGAGGAGAAAATAGATTTTCAAAGATTGACTTGAGGTCAAGATACCATCAGGTAAGAATCAAGGAAGAAGACATTCATAAGACAACCTTTAGGACCAGGTATGGGCATTATGAATTTGTAGTGGTGCCATTTGGACTGACCAATGCACCAACTATCTTTATGTGCCTAATGAATGGAATATTCAGAATTGTTTTGGATAAGTTTTTCATAGTGTTCTTGGATAACATACTTGTCTATTCTAAGTTTGAAGAGGAGAATGGGCATCACCTAAGACTGGTATTGCAAGTGCTGAGAGAACATTTGTTGTATGTGAATATAAGTAAGTGTTTTTTTTTTATCAAAAGCATACACATTACTTGGGACACATTATTTCAGAGCAGGGCATAGTAGTAGATCTAGAGAAGATTGAATCCATTAGAGGATGGAAAACACCCAGAAATGTGTTAGAAGTCAAATATTTTATAGGATTAGTTGGTTACTACAAAAGGTTCATAGTAGAGTTCTCTAATATTGCTCATCCCATCAGTTCTTTGCAAAAGAAGGGAACTTAATTTGAATCGACACCTAGAATTTTAATCTGTTGAAGGAATTACTAATGCACCTATGTTAAATATTGTTGACCCAAATGAAAGTTTTGTGGTATGTGTTGAGCACTCAACACACCCTAAACATTTATGTTCATTTTTAACTTTTGGGTACCACTTGATCCTTTTCACTATTTGTTTTTCCTTCAATATGAAACCGATACCTACGCTTATTTCTTATGTTTCATGTTGGAATTTTCTAAAGTGTTCCTGAACATACAACAAAGAACCATCTTAATCATTAAAGGACCCTTAACAAGATACTTAAGGAATCGACACACTAAAGCTTTCCCCGACGTGTTTAGGATTTTGACATCGGCAAATGTTAAAGGTGATGAAAATCATTTGAGAAGTTTCAAATAGTCAGAAGTCGATGTTCATCGGTGATGGAAGATGAAAGTCTTTCTTTTACGATTGAAATTTGGCAAAGGTATCGCCGAAGACTGATCCGTTCGTCTTCGAAAAGAAAATGAAAAGGTAAGTGTCGCACAAGAGGAGAGTGATATCGCCGATCACTGACACTCAACACAGTTTCGGCATCAGAGAGTTACAAAACAAAATACACATTAATTTTACATTTTAAAGTGTCGATCCCCGACCTCCACACTGGAGAGATACAATGTGATGAGACATTTTACCCATGGATCCATTAGGTATGATGCATTTAAAGTGTGAATAAGATTGTGGATTACGCATTATTTTATAATCCATGCACGAATCAAAGGAATCTATTTTAACTTTCTGATACAATGCATCTGCCTCTGTGCCTCTGTCGTTAACCAGTTATGATTTAATTGCGAGGAACCGACGGTAGTTTTATTTTGAATTAGATTTATTAGCCGTATTAACTGTTTGATACGATGGATAGAGTCTCTACAATTATATGTTGTCGAAGTCATTATGCATGATCTTATTCTACGTGGAAATTTTTTCAAAACAAATGGGGAGCAGAGCCAACAATTTGGATAAGTCGTCCAAAGTTCAGTGAGTATTAGACAACTATCTGAGCAATCATTATAGGTATGTACCTACTTATGATGTTTCATGCTTCATTTTTATTTTCACAACCCAATGTTTCTCTGTGCACATGTTTAAGGGTTGTTTTAATTGTAGAAACAATGCCTTCGAAGAAACCCTCCACCAGAAAATCCCCAAGAGCACCAAAACCGCAAGAACTAGAAGCGGGAGAGGGTTCCTCCCCAACAATTACGAGATAGTTATAATTCACCCAAAAACTAGTGCATGTCATCAAGACAACTTCCAAGAAGACCTTCATCCAACCTCCAGCCTTCGGAGACACAGAAGCAAACATTCGAGCCAAAACAACATTCCCTCGCTGGGAAGAATTATTTAAGAAAATCAAGAAAGAAGAACCCCTCGAGTGTACCCCGCACAGTGATCTTGATACAATGAAGCTCGATGATGATGTCCTCCCAACCATCCAGAGGGCTTATCTACACATGGTGGCAATATGAAATCCATTTCTTCCTTGCATCAAGATCCTAGAGTGGCTCATTGACCACATCGATGCACATAAATGTTTGATTAATGACGACAATGGTGAATGCGTCGGGTTGTTCCTTCCAGCAGAGGTTCAGAGCTACTACAAGCTCAGGGAGATTGAAGAAAAGTTGAGCACTGATTTCGTTCTAAGTTTCTATGAATCACACGATACCACCAAAATCATGGCGTCTTGGTGGAGAGTAGACAAAAAATTCACAAACCAGACTGTTGGCTGGTACCCAACGACATATCTTAGGGAACCATACAAATATCTTATGGCATTGCTTTGCAGGTTGCATTGGGGAGAAAGATTGCTCCCATTTCTCAGAGGCTTGGATGCATGTAGCTTATATAGTCTCCATTTCAGGCATGAGCTTCAATTGGGGTGCCATCATCTCCAAACAGTTGAGCACCTTCATAAGCCAAGCTCAGGTGCCAAAGGAGGGAGAAAACCCCGCCTTCTACATGGCCTCATATCTACTGGATGTCATTTTCACTAGGAACTCTTTCTCCAGGATGAACCTAAATTGGCACTCCTCAAAGCTCCTGATCCATGTATACTTCATCATCTTATGGGAAAATAGGTACAAAAAAATCCTATGTTGTTATCTGTGACCAGTTTATTGCACACATTTACTTTTTTCTATTCAGGAAAGAATTCCCTAGGCTGTTAGATGAAGAAAAAAGGGTTATATCAAAAGTTGGTCACTAGTATTTAGATGAGCGCAAAACCTACATCAGGGTTTTCAACGCCACAAGGGCACCTCACTTGTTACCCATATATGTTCTCGATCGAACAGTGTTAGGAGAAATCTACTATCAGACTATTCTGCAAGGATACAATGCCACTTTGGTAAAAGACAAGAAGCAGGATTTCATACCGTATGGGTTTCATATTGGCTTCTATGTGGTAAAAGAAACCACACATGCTAAGAAAGAAGGGCTAAGTCAATTGGAATTCCAGTTCCAAACTGGCCGATTTCGCAAACACGACCCCAAGGGTCTGGTCCTACAATATGCATTGTAGGTATCATCATGTTGGCCTTATGCCCATGACCGGTTCGAATATGAAATTTTCACTGAAAATTCTCAGGACTGGAATGAGGTGGTGAAAAGGAGGGTTGATCCTTGAGCAACCAGGTTCAAAGCTATGAGTTGGGAAGAGCAGGAAACGTATTTGGAACAGACGGCCCAAGAAATTATTAGGATCTGGGAAGGAGCAACAACCTCTGAGTCGGGTGAAGAAATAAGTGATCCTCAGGGAGACATTGAAGATGTGAGAGTTTACCATGAATCCCCAGTACGAACCAGGGATTCCCTTGAAATTCAATTTATAGAGGGAATGGGGAAACTCTTGTACTAGCAAAGCTAGTTTCTAATGAAGAGGATGCAAGATGATCTGTACCTTATCGTAAGACCTATGATTTCAACTACTATCCGAAGCACCCTAACAGAGTCAAGCGGCCCTGGTCCCATGAACCCTGACAACACCAATGGGTTAGGTAATCCTGAATCTTCAACATCGTTGGTCCACTCCTTAGAAGGCGAGACAACTCAACCTGAGACGACTCAGATGTCGATAGAAACCCAAGCGCCTAACCCCCTGAGAAAAACTATACATATATATAGCGACGATGAGAGTTCAGAGCCATCTCACAGCACCCCAATGTGTGTCCAAGAGGAAGGAGTTCTGAGAAAACCTCTTCCCCTCGACCTAAGTTTCAAGACAAGGAGATCTCGCAAAAAGAAACAGAAGCCGAAAGTGGCCTCGACACAAAAGAACCCAATGAATCAGAAATCAAAGTGGGTCTGAATGACGAGCTCGAACCGGAGGAGACAAAGAAAGGATCCCTACAAAAGGAAATCAATAGCTCAGTGGCGAACAAGCAAGTAAGTAATGAGTTTGTACCTGACATATCCATTCTACCTAATACTCAAATCCCCGACGGGTGATAAGGGGGAGTCAGACCCGCAAGTTACAATGAGGAAGTTAGACAGTCCAACTTGAACAAATATACACCAATGGTAGTTTGGGAAACAATCTAACATGGGAATATCAACATATACCAGAGCCAATAGATGAGGTAGCAGATATCTATGTGATCTCCTACAATCAGAAGAGAAAGGCCATTGTTCAAAGGACTGCGAAGAAAATAAGGATCTCATTGGATCACTCCATCATAGTTACTACAGAGGAAAATGTGATCAACATAGTAGACGCTTGAACGTCTGAACTGATCGGTGTAGGAAAAGACATCTCAGATGCCACCTTAGACAGATCTCAGAGAGGCGAAAAGGAACTAGCCACCAACCTAAAGGAGCTCAAACACTTACGCCATCTTGCCAAATACTACAAATGCGCCACACAGACCGCTATGTATCTAAAAGGTGAGTTCGTAGGAGTTTACAATGAGTTTAAGAAGGAGAGACACCTGTTAACTGAAAACATAGTTGATTTCCAAGAGGACACTCTCATGGTACTCGCAACTTGCAAGGAGATGGAGCGATGATATGAAAAGGCACAACAAGCTGTAGAAAGACTCGAGTACATTGAGGCAATCCAACAAGGCCGAGATAAGGAAAAACATGGCATTCAGGTGATAGGAAAAAGCAGTCTTAATCACATGAAGTGATCAGCCAAGTACTGGGCTAAGATGTCTCGGGACCCACATTGAGAGATCTAAGAACAATGGACTAGGTGTAATAAAAACTGGCATAAAATTAACAAAATAATGAGGGATTCCAGTCTCCCCGAGTTTGGTACCCCCAATAATTTCATTGATCTGAGAAACGTGGTCAAGTGACATGTCTAACAAGATGCGTTATGGACCAAAGAACTCACAAAAATAGTCGATGCAAAGCTAGGGCAAGTACAACAATTCACAGAACATCTGATCAAAGCCCGAACCATTCTACAACAGCTGAACTCCAGCGTAGTAAAGTATCGGGCGCATGCAGTATACATCAGGGGAATATATGTGGCCCCGATGGAACAACATAGATTTCCATGGGCCCAAACTTGTGAAAAAATATTTTTCAGCTCGACTGAATACGAGAGCATTCATCCTTTCCAAGAAGTATCTCAGGACGACTGTTAAAGACGATGTTATAAGATATCGCCATGTGGAAAATTTTTATTTGTTTAAACTGCAATTATCCGTTAGTTTCGGTTAAAACTCTATATTATAAATAAGGACATCGGCCAATTAGCAAGGGGTTGGTGGTTGTTGTAATAACTCTTTCTTTTTGGTTGTTAAGAATTATTTTGAGACTGCTACGAATTGAGAAGTCCTTCTAGACCAAAGACAAACTATTTTCATCAGATGCATGTGATTGGACTTGGAGAAGAACTACTTCCTATCATGTTTCATGAATGATGTAGTAATGAGTAAGAGCAATTAATTATGTTGTCAAGTTATCTGGTGCAATGTCTTGATGTTCTTGGATTAAATGATGAAGATAAATTGTTGTTTTATTATGTAATGCATGGTTATGGTAGATGAATTATTTTGCTTGCCATTATCTTCTTACATATGTGCTTTCTTTCTAATAGTTAGTTTCTTATACAATAATTGGATGCTCACATGGTTAATGTATTAGTACTAGGCTTGTGGTATAGAGTAATTTTCTGCATGTTGAGAAACGGGTTATCCCAAGCTTAACCTCTTCCCCAGTAGTTAAAACTTAATCCTGTTAATTGTCAAGTTGGTTTATGTTGGCTTGCATGTCTCATATCATCCCCCACCCAAGATAAAATATAGAAGAAAATAGTCCTAACTGAAGGAAGAGCCTTCACAAAGAAACACAAAGCTCATCGATAAATTGGATGGATCGCAATATCTGGAGAACCATTCCATATTAAATGTTGTAGAGTCTAATTGGGCCTCGGTGGCGGGTTTGGTTCCTACTATTGAGACAACGGATTTAGGTCCCATCAACAGTATGTACATATTCATGTAAGGAAGGACTTGGGGGAGTCCTCATGCAAAATGGACATTTCATTGGTTATGAGTCTAGAAAGCTGAAGGAGCATGAGATGAACTATGCCACACGTGAATTGGAGCTTTTTGTGATTGTCCACTCCTTGAGGATGTGGAGGAATTATCTCATGGGGAAGAGATTTGAATTAAAGACAGACCACATTGGCCTGGAGTATCTTTTTGAATAGCCAACCTTGTATGCCAAGAAAACAAGATGGTTGGAATTTTTAAGTGAATATGACCTCAATATCAAACATATCAAAGGAAAAGAGAATAAAGTTGTTGATGCACTTAGTAGAAGAATGCATCTCATGCATGCTACTTCTATCAATATGCATTACTTAGACTTGAAGAGTAGAATTTTAGATGATCTTGTTACAGATCATCATTACCTATAGGTAAAGGAAATATTATAGCAAGGAGATGTACAATAGAAAATAAAGGAGTATGAGATAAAGGACAATTGATTACTCATGCATAAGAATAGAATCTATGTTTCTGGTTCTAAAGAAATGAGGAATTTGGTATTGAAGAAAATGCATAATGTTCCTTATGTTGGACATACCAGTTACCAGAAAATGATTACAACAGTAAGAAGCCAATTCTTTTGGTCGGGAATGAAAAAGGATGTTGTTGATTACATCGCTTGATGTATGGAATGTCAGAAGGTGAAGGTTGAGCATAGGAATCCAGTGGGTTTGCTGCAGCCATTACCAATCCTAGAGAAGAAATGGGAAGTGATAACCATTGATTTCATAACTAAATCACCAAGGACAACAAGGAAACATGATTCAATCATGGTGGTGGTTGAAAAATTAGCAATAGTTGCTCATTTTGTTCCTGTAAAAACAACCCATACATCGGCTAATATTGCATAAATTTACATGAGAGAGATTGCTAGGTTGCATGGGATACCTAGGATAATTGTCTCAGACAAAGATACAAAGTTTACCTCCAATTTCTGGAGGGGATTGTCAGGGATGATTTGAGGGGCTAAATTTCGCTCATGGGCTAATTTTCTATGGTTTTTCCAAAAACGAGATTCTCTATTTTAAAAATGATTCGCCCAAATTCTATAGGATAAAATTATTTTACCTTAAAAATTGCCAAAAATTTATAAAAACTGTATAAAATCTTTATAAATTTGAATATTTTTACAAAAATATTGCCAATCATTTGTAGTTGGCATATGAAGGATTAGTAATATTCTCCAAGGTTTCTACATTTTAAAATAAATTTCCATCCTTAAAATCATCCCTGGGGATTGTTTAAAGGATTTGGTACAAATCTAAATTTTAGCACAACATACCATCCACAGTCAGATGGGAAAACAGAGAGGGTCAACCAAGTAATTGAAGATATGTTGAGAATGTATGTCATGGATAAACCATCTAAGTGAGAAGATTACTTGCACTTGGTTGAGTTTTCATATAATAATGGGGAACAAGCTTCATTGATAATGAGCCCATTTGAAGCCTTGTATGGTAGGAAATGAATTACTCCAATGAGTTGGGACAACCTTGTCAGTGTTTCATGGAAATACAAACAAAGAAAGTACAAACAAAGCAATAAAATAAAGTACAAACAAATCTTATCAAGAAAGGAAGAGAGATTCAATATGGAAGAATGAGAAAATATATTCACACTACTCCAATGAGTTGATGATTGATACATAGATCATGATCAATATGATATAATGAATGTGTGGAATACACTCATATATAGGGAAAAACATTTCATAATTAATAAAATCAATCAAGCAGATAGATTTCCTTAGGAATGCATGCATGCATAATAGTGATGGTAAAAATAGAAAGTCTAAAATAGAACTATTTAGTTAACTCCCATTGAACTAGTGTGTCGAAAATAGAAATTTCTCCAACACCCCCCTGAACATCAATATGGAGTAAAAAATGAGTCCCGACTACTAGGCCATTTTAGGTACTCATGTAAAATGCAACTAATGAACACTAGAAAAATAAAACGATGACAGAGGGAAAACCACGTGGGAACAAAACCCCCCCTCAAAAGATAATGTATCAAAATAAGAAAATGGAAGTTGCTAGGCAAGTGTGTTCTTCACTGCAAGACGATCCCGCAAAGTCTGAAACTTTTTCTCACTGAAAGTCTTCGTGAAGATGTAGAAATATTTATGGATCTGATGAAGTCCTTTGGCAACCTATCTAGCCTTGTACCTCTTGATCATGTGGACCCATATGCACCTGAAAATATTCCTTTCTGGTGGAAGTGAAACCAGATTCCAAGTCTGGTTCTATAGGAGTGAGTCATACTCCTTATGCATGGATGCTTTACATAATGGATTTCCCACAACCCTATTGTAGTTCTATGGATCAATAGATTGAACCATATATAAATGCATGGACATTGCAGGTTTTGAAGCTGAAAGTACATGAGAAGGCTCCTCATGCTGAGATAGAGTCATCCTTGAATCCAATGGATTCCCTGCAAGTTTTCCTGCTACCTGAAGTGTGGTCTGTGCCTTCTTGGGCATCTGTTGAAGCTTCGACACTGGCTTCTTATCTGGATGTACTACCTTCTTATTTCCAGGTATAGAATCTAAGTGTATGGAATCATCTCTGATGTCTGAAACTGATGGAAGAACAAGGGTATATGCATGATGCACTGGAGTTGCATGAAAAGTAATCTCCTTATGTGTAAGTAGAATAGAGGAGTCATCGTTAGAAAAAATAGTGAATTTATACAACCTTGACTTGTGATCCACCTCACCAATTGCAATGATGGAATTGCCATGCATGTCAATTATTGAAATTGAATCTGATGTAAATTCAACCTTTTTACCTTTTTGAGTGATCTGGTAAACTGAGAGAAGATTCATAGAAAGCTTTGGAACATGTAAAACATTCTCAAAACTGCCATTGTGGAGTTCCACTATTCCTTCTCTAATGAAATTTCCAAGGTTGTTCTGTTGAAGTGCATGTGCCATAAGATCAATCTGTTTCTTTATGCATGTGGATTCTTCATGATTCGGTTTATTGCAGTAAGTGCATTGCTTTCCCTTCTTCTTAATCTTGGAATCTGAAGAGTCTTTGGAACCTGAAGAATCATTAAAGGGTTTGGAATATCCCTCCTTCATGTTATGTTTGGATGACCATTTTACATCATGCATGGTGAGTGCATGTGCTTTGGGATCTTTCATGAGGCCCATATGCATGAATTTTTTACGCTCTTGTGTAAGAGACTCAATGAACTGAGCCAACACAGGCATTTTCCAATTTTCCATAATGGAAATTGGAGACATATACAGCGTATTCTGGTCCTAGCTTGGCCAAGATTGTTAGAATAAGTTGTTTCTCTTGTGTAGACTTGTCAATACCACATTCACCCAAGATTAAAATCAAAGATTTAAATTTAGTAAATAAATCATGTATATTATCAAAACATTTATGGTCTAAGGTATTCAAATCTACCTTAAGAATATGACATCGCATCTCATCCTACTTTCCAAAGAGTCCTTCCATGGTGGTCCAGATCTCTTTTGGAGTCTTGCATGAAACAACATGAAACCATAAATCAATGGAGATTACCTCAAGAAATAGTCATGTGGTCTCATCCTTACAGTTCGTTCATCTCTTCTTTTCAATCGTTGATGTAGGTTCTATTTCTGTCGTCATCGTTAAATTATACAGTCCTTTCCTTCTGGGTTGGAATTTTGCCTTGGGATTCCAATCAAAATAATTTTATGGTGTGAGGATTACCACCAAGTTTGAATATATAATAGTTGTCCTATCCATCTCTCCCACTGTTTCTAAGAACCCCTAAAAATTTACTCTCAATCTAAAAGTGAAAAATTAATAAATCACGGCAGAAAGGGCACTTTAAGTGAAAATTTGTATTAGTTTCAAGAGATGATCTTGTGTCTTACTTTCTGAGAAGACGGTGAGTAATCTCACCAAAAAGTTGAAAAACCACTTCCAAAATGGGTTGATTTACTTTTTAAGTGGGTCGTTTCCTCAAAAACTTAATATTTTGGGAGCAATCACTGCTGAAATGGATGGCCATAGATTTGTATCAGTTTCAGGAGGCTATCTTGAGGCTTAATTTTTGAGAAAACGGTGAATAATATAGAAAAACGGTTGAAAACCCACTTCCAAAATGGGTCGATTTACTTTCTTAGTGGGTCGTTTCCTAAAAAATGTAATAATTTGGGAGCAATAACTGCTGAAATTTACAACCAGGGATTTAGCTCGCCGAAACTTTGATTTTCCTTATTCTTTGGCTTGTCTGGCTTGCTCCAAGCAACATAGTTTTGATACCATGTCAGTGTTTCATGGAAACCTACACATAATATCTAGCTAAAGTAATTACAAACAAATATTATCAAAAGAGGAAGAGAGATTCAATATGGAAGAATGAGAAAATATATTCACACTACTACAATGAGTTGATGATTGATACATAGATCATGATTAATATGATACAATGAATGAGTTGAATACACTCATATATAGGGAAAAAAATTCCATAATTAAGAAAAAAAATCAAGAAGATAGCTTTCCTTAGGAATGCATGCATGCATAATAGTGATGGTAAGAATAGAAAGTCTAAAATAGAACTAGTCAATTGTTCGACAACACAGGTATTCCAACAGAGGACGAACACCTTCAGTAACCACTCACATAACCAGATCAAAGATCAACACACCGATGTTTTCACGTGGTAAAACCCCTATGGGG
>JZKD02S1686962.1:91823-111187 GCA_000966675.3 Picea glauca
CCATGTGAAGTTAGAGAACCCCCATCAGTCATCTAGAAGCTCCAAAAGGTCAAAGTAGTCAAAGTGTTTTCAAAAAAGAAATTATTTAAATAATAAAGTGAAGTGATGAGTGTACTATAATTCAAAGTGGATACAAAAGAAATTATTTAAATAATAAATTTAATGGATAAATTACTAAGTGGAAAAGTGGTTAGAAGTGGGTTAGCCCTAAAATAAAGAAAATGGTTTAAGAGATTTGAGAAGGTAAATAATAAAGTGAAGTGATGAGTGTACTATAATTCAAAGTGGATACAAAAGAAATTATTTAAATAATAAATTTAATAGATAAATTACTAAGTGGACAATTGGTTAGAAGTGGGTTAACCCTAAAATAAGGAAAGTGGGTTAAGATGGTTAAAAGGTAACCCCTTGAGGAAGTTACATGAAAGTATAAATAAGAGGCAATGGTCTCTCGTTTTAATCATACTTGAGCAAATTGAATATCTACAAGTGACTGAGGTAACCAAAGGATATCTAATCCGAATTTCAAAGTGAATGTGAAGTAAAGAAGATCAAAATTCAAGGGAGGATAAAAAAATTTGATGATGTTTTCTAAGGTATGTTATTTACAGGTAATCTCACCATTTTTAAAATAACTTTGTTTTTAGAATGACTCAGACCGCAAAATAAAGAGGCCATTAAGGAAACATATCCAAGTAGTTGTGATAACAATTTCAGGTTATGGGTCATTGTATTTTTGGAGTTACACTCCATTGAAAATAGGGTTTGTGGCTAGTCCTGAAACTAGTCTAAAACACGTGTTTCGGGTAAAAACGTCATAACTTCTTCATAACAGATCCAAATTCAGTAAGACCAAATGAATTGGTTCGAGTATAGTCTTTAGTATTTTTGTATCATTTTCATATCCATACAATAAATATTCCATGTGGGACATGCTCTACAAGTTTACTCTCTAGAATAAGTCAGAATTCAATAAGGTAAGCAATTTTTGCTAGAACTCTTTTTCTAAGAGGTTCCAAATAGTGAAATCTAGAGGAATTGCATACAATACACTGAAAAACATTGTGTACCATTTCACATATTTATTCATTACAGGTACATAGTTATGATTATTGCAAGTTAGGTTTGTTGACTAATCCAAAATTACTCATGTGAGACTAAACTAAAGTTTGATGAAAATGCTAGTTTCTTGTTGTTAAAGTTAAGGAAGGTTTGTAGGCATGTGATCATATACACCAGGTCTATTACAGAGTTACAAATCAGATTTAGATGATGAAAGTGATGAGGGATTTTGGTTGAGGTACATGTTGGGTACATGGTTGAGACAAGTAGTTGATGAGTTGGCACATACATGAGGTGTATAGTTGATGATTTTGGTACATCTTGATGAGTCATAGTTTATGTGTATTTGGTGAATGATTGGTACATATATGGTGCATGGTTGATGCAATCATTGATCATATGGGTTGAGGTATAGGTTGGTGCATGGTTGATGCACTTGTTTATGGTACAGGTTGATTACATGTTGTTTATGGTACGGGTTGATTAAAGGTTGTTTGGTGCAGGTTGATTGGTACATGTTTACAATAGTATATCTCACAGTGATAGTGTGGCAGTGGTTCCATAATTCTACTTCTACATCATGGTGGTTGGACGAGGCAAGGAAAGGTGGTTGTAGCCACTTTTCGATTGTAGCCAGAGAATATAAGAGGTTGTAGCCTCCTTCTAGTTGTAGCCATAGAATTGGGTTGTTGGAGCTTCCTTTAGGTTGTAGCATGAAAAAATAGGGGGTTGGAGCCTCCTTCTAGTTGTAGCTAGAGAATTGAGGAGTTGGAGCTTCCCTTGGTTTGTATCTTGAGAAACTAGGGGGTTGGAGACTCCTTTCAGTTGCAGCTAGAAAAAAAAGGAAGTTGGTGCTTCCAATGAATGTATTTCTTAAATATATATAAGAAAAAGCATTATGTGGTTTTATCTCATTTTGGATTTCCACGTAAAACATTGGTGTACTGTGTATGTGTGTGATTTCTCATTTGTTCATTATTTATTTACTCTACAACTATTGGATGATAATGCTACATTGATATAACACTTGCATTTTGTGGTTAAAAAGGATTCAGTTTCTCTATTACTGATTCAACCCCCCTCTTAGTAATCCAACAAAAGATTGAATATGTGTTTGGTAAACACAATATTATTCAAGCGCAAAAGTTAGAAAATCAAGTGTTGACTTTAAGTCCAAGTGTTTTTTCTTGCATTGAAGACTATCTATCTAAGTTTAAAACTCTCAGAATCTTATGTGAAGAATGTAAGATAAAAATAGAAAAAGATTGTTGCATTATTATTCTTTCTAAGCTAGGTAGTGCATATTTTGTGTTTGTATCTATCTTTTATGACATGCAAGAGGATCTAGGGACATCTTATCAAAAACCCACTCTTGAGAACTTTTGTGATGCTTTGATTAGAGAGCAAGATAAACTTGCACAACTTGGAGTGATCAACACTGCAAGTACCTCCAGCAAAGCCTTAGTCGTCCATCAAAAAAATAAACCCAAGAATCCTAAGAAGAAACATCCTCTCCACAACAAAAATCAACATAAGGATCCCAAACCCACTCAGGCAACTTCCACTCCTAATGGTGACAAAGTAGAAAAATATAAAAATAAGAATACTGACAGAAATTGCAACTTTTGTGATAAATATGGTCATGATGAGTCCAAATGTTTCAAGAAGATGGCAGCTTTAGAAGCAGCAATGAATAATCACAATATCAATATTGCTTGTACTTCTTCTTCTTTTTCTCATGGACATGCACTTTCTGCTTATGGTTTCTCCTTTAATACAACTTATACTTCTTCTTCTTTTGATGAGTGGATTATTGATTTCAGAGCATATTATCATATGGCTAAGGATAAAGACATATTTTATGCTCTAAATGAATGTAACACCAAGAAAATATTTGTTGGTCATGATAGATCTCTTATTTTTGTGGGATCTGGAACAGTTCAAGTAAAAAATGGGCATTTCAATGATGTATTATGTGTTATAAGTCTTTCTTGTAACCTTCTATCATTATATCAAATCACTCATTCAGGTGAAGGTAAAACCGCATATTTTTCACCTCACCAAGTTGTAATCAAGGATCTAAAATATCCTAAGCATGTTCTCACAACTAGAAATGTTGATGATATTACCAGGTTGTACAAGTTTGAAAACTTTGGGTCATCATATTTTTCATCAGTTTTTGTTGCTCATAACAATGACTTGAGAAAACTTTGGCATGAGTGGTTTGGTCATCTAAACTATCACTCATTCCAAAAACTATGTAATCAATAGATGGTGACTGGTCTTCCTCTTGTTTCATGTAGAGATGGTGTTTGTGTCGGTTGTATTCTCAGCAAACATCATCAGGACAATTTTGACAAGCATGCCTTTTGGCATGCCTTGAGCCCTTTGTGTCTTGATCACAGTGATTTGTGTAGTTCACTTTCTTCTACTTATTTTTTTGGGTGCAAGTATTTATTAAATTTCATTAATGACTTTTCCAGACATACTTGGGTTTACTTATTAAAACTTAAGAGAGAATTTTTTTTCCTACAAGGCCCTTGTAGAAAAGAAATTTGGACATCAAGTTCAAAGGTTAATAATAGATAATGGAGGGGAATATGTGAACAATAATTTTACAAGTTATTGTGCTACACAGGGCATCCAAATGCAACACATTGTTCCATATACACCACAACAAAATGGTGTTGGTGAGAGAAATAATTGCACATTAAAAGAAATGGCTAATTGTATGATCCAATCTAAGGGATTAAGTCTAAAGTATTGGGTGGAAGCCATCAACTGTGAAAATTCCATAGTAAATCTCACTCTCACAAAGGCTCTTAAAAATATAACACCAGAAGAATCTTGGACTAAAATTAAACCAGATGTAAGTCACTTCCATGTATTTGGTAGTATATCATGGGCTCACATTCCTGATGAGAAAAGGAAATCATTGCAACCTAAAAGTGAGAAGTGAATATTTGTTGGCTATTTTGAAGATGTCAAAGGTTATAGAATTCTTAAACCACATTGTAATGAAACTGTTATTAGAAGAGATGTTAAATTTGATGAAAATCTCTTGGCCTGCGAGCCTAATTCAGTGATTGTGCCTTCTTCGGCCTGCGAGCCTAATTCAGAGATTGTGCCTTCTTCGGCCTGAGAGCCATATTCGATGTTTGTTCTTTCTTCTATTCCTATTATGGTTTCTTCTTCAGATGATGAAAGTGAGGATGAAAATCCACCTTTGCCTACTCACCTTCCTCCAGATGAGTCCTTTGAACCTGAACCAACACCAGCTCCATCGCTTCCTACATGGGTTCATTCAACACGAGAAGTAGTCGATGATCTTTTCGGTGATCCTTTATATCAACATCAGACATGTTCACAGTTCCCACGAGCCTCTTCTCTTTTGGCTCAAGTTTCAGAGACTCATGATCCAGAGACATTTGCAGAATCTTCAAGTCATCCAGATTGGGACACAACAATGAATGAAGAGTATCGTTCTTTAATGGAAAACGATACTTGGGATCTTGTACCTCTTCCTAAAGGAAGAAAACTTTTTAGATGTAAAGGGGTCTACAGAACTAAGTATGCATCATATGGAAGTGTTAAAATACATAAGGCTCGGTTAGTTGCCAAAGGATTTTCCCAAGTTGAAGGAATTGACTATAATGAAACATTTTCCTTTGTAGCCAAAATGAATTCCATCCACCTTGTTATTTCCCTCGATGCCTCACATAAATGGGAGGCCCATCAGATGGATGCTAAATCATCCTTCTTGCACAGAGATTTGAAAGAATAAATCTACATGGAACAACCTCCTAGCTATGTCCAGAATGACTCTAGCCTTGTTTGTCACCTTAAGAAATCCCTTTATGGTCTTGCAAAATCTCCCTGAGCTTGGTATGCCAAAATGGACTGCTTTCTTATTGACACTGGATTCTCTAGATGCCATTATGATCCTAATGTCTATACCAAGAAAATAGGAAGCCATCTCATAATCCTTGTACTTTATGTTGATGACCTTATCCTTTCTAGTAGTGACTCAAAAATTTTAAACCATGTTAAAACCAGCCTTAAGAAGAAATTTGAAATGACAGACTTAGGATTTTTTCACTATTCCCTTGGCCTCCAAGTTTTTCAAACCACTGAAGGAATTTTTCTTTCCTAGTCTAAGTGTGCTTGTGACCTTATTCGTCACTTTCACATGGACGATTGTAAACCAACCCCTTCTCCCTTCCAGTCTGGAGTCAAGCTCACTGCTACCTATACTTCTCCTGAAGTTGATGCCACCCTGTACTGTCAATTAGTCGGTAGCCTCTTATACTTGATTCATACTCATCCTAATATTTCCTTTGGTGTTTGTCTTTTTTCCCAATATATGAAAACACCCCATGAAAGACATTGGAAAGCAACTAAAAGGATACTTCTCTATGTCTATGGTACATTTCAGTTTGGGATACATTACAGTTCAGGGGGGACTCCTTTGTTGGTTGGTTTCACTGATTCAGATTGGGTCGACGACCCTGATGATCAGAAGTCTATTGTAGGTTATGTTTTCATCCTTGGTTCAGTACCTACCACTTGGTCCTATAAGAAACAACAGACTATTGCACTTTCTTCAGCAAAAGCAGAGTACCGAGCAGTGGTAAATGAAATTCAGGAAGACTTATGTATTTGACAGATCCTTTTGGAGTCTGGATTCCAGTAGTAGCATCCGAACAGCCTTTGGTGTGACAATCAGAGTGCCATAAATATCACCAAAGACCCATTTCAACAACAATGCAGAAAACACATCGAGCTACACATGCACTTCATCAGAAAGCTCATTCATGGTCAAGTTATTGAAATGTTCTTTTTCCCTACAGAAGATCAAGTTGCAGACATTTTCACAAAGTCTCTTATAGAAGCGAAGTTTTCCAAACTTGGATCTATGTTAGGAGTTCAGGAAGTTTTCATTAAGGAGGGATAGGCTCTAATGCCTCCTTCCTTCTCCTATTGTGTCACTATTGTAAATCCTTCAATCATATCCCAAGTTGTTCTTAAGGGGGGATGTTCGGATATTTAGACACTTAGGAGTTATTTAATTTGGTCTAATGTGTCGTTAGGTAAAAGTGTGTTTATTAGTGTGTTTCTTTAGTATGCATTAGTATGCATTTGTACTTAGGAAATTTGACAGTCACGATATGTTCCCGACATAGAGTGATCTGACGGTTCATACTCTCGTCGATATTAATGGCCACTGATCTGTGGCTTAACACTCGATTGGTCCATGATATCTATTTAAATAGAATGGAGGTTCATTTTTCAATGATCGATTGTGATAAACTCTCCTGTAAAATCTCTCTGTAATCTTTTTCTTTTGCATTAATAAACTGCTCCAAGTGGTTGCATCGGTTGGGTCTGTGGATGTTTCCTCGTAGGTGTTTTACCACATCAAAATATCGGTGTGTTGATATTTGATCTGGTTGTGTGAGTGGTTACTGAAGGTGTTCTTCCTCTATTCAATACCTGTGTTTCCGAACAAATCTAAACTACCCTGAAGTGGAAAAAAAATCCTATGTTGTATTTAAAGTTGTCAAACACTTCATGTTGTTCTTTCTCAAATCTAAGACAAAAGTCATTGTTCCTTACCCCACTATCAGGAATCTACTGGTACAGAAAGACTTAGTAGAAAAATGAGCTAACTGAATTACAACTCTAAAGGAATATGACCTATAAATTAATCCTGCTTAAATCATCAAAGGCTATGGGCTATGCAAACTTGTCGCAAAATCAGTGAGCGATGAATCACATGAAAATGTGTTGTATCAAGATCAATAATTGTATGCAAGAGAGACAACTTACATCCTTGTCAACTCAAGCCAATGGTTTTTTGAAATGAAATATTACTTAACACATGAATCCTCCCCAACTTATCTTGATACCAAGAAGAAAATGGCCCTCGGACTCAAGTTCACTCAATATCATTTCATCCAAGGAATACTATGAAAAAAAAAATTATGATGGTGTCTTTTTGAGATGTCTTGGGAAGATGGATGCAGAAATGGTCTTATAGGAACTCAATGATGGACCAGCCGGTCGAAACTACGGTGGAGACACCACTGCTCAAAAAATCCTCAGAGTCGGATACTATTGGCCCACTTTATTCAATGACTCTCATGCATATGCAAGGAAATGTCAACGGTTCCAAATGTCATCTGGAAGAGAAAAAAATGTTTCATTCCCCCTACAATGTGTCATCATCAAATTCCCCTTTCAATAGTGGGGGATAGATATAATTGGGGAGATCAACCCCAACTCATCTTAGCTGCACAAATACATCTTGATAGCTACCAACTATTCCACCAAATGGAGTAAATGAATCCCCTTGAAGACCATCAACAAAAATCAGGTGACTTCGTTCCTCGAATCCCATATCATCAACAAGTTTGGAATTCCTGACTCAATAGTATTTGATAATGCCAATTATTTTTCTTCTCTTAAACTAACTAAATTCACTCTTGAACGAAACATTAATTTTAAGTATTTAGCTAATTACTACCCACAAGGAAATGGTTTGGCAGAAAATCCATATCAAAATTCTCACAAAAATTGTCAACGATAATCAAAGAAATTGTCACCATGCTCTTCAGAACGCACCATGGCCTGACAAAGTAACTCCCAAGTCATCCTTTTCTAACTCCCCTTTCTTCCTGGTCTATGGAAATGAAGCCACTGTGCTGACCCATACTTTCCTGCTCACCTTACAATGGCCCCAATATGCCCAATACGAGGTTTTCCTTGTAATGCAATAAAGGTTAAACATGTTGTTAAAACTTGAATAAGAAAGGGAAAAAAATAAAATGAACTTGACATACCATGAGGATATAATCAAAAAATGGTTTGACAAATCAGTCGTGGGAAACAAAGACTTTTAGGAGGGAGACCTTGTCCTAAAATGGGACAAAGCTAATGAACTTAAAGGAAAACACATTATGGTTAGGACCCTATATGATTCACCATAAAATAGGTCCTAGGAATTTCAGACTTAAAATATTACAGGGAGATGAGGAGGATCTTCTTGTCAATGACCAAATCCTCAAAAAGTGATTCTCCTAATCATCGATGGTGATGTAGATTTGTACATAGTAGTTTTTCTTTGTTTCTTTATTTTACTTTTATATTGATTTTCACTTCAATAGTCTCTCCCTTCCCCATCGGTCCTATTTTTCCATGTCATTGCTTGAATTTGTATTTTATTTTTTCACCTTTCATTTTAGAATAACGCACTGTCTATTACTATGGACCAACCTTGTATTTCGCAACATGGACCCAAAACTGTTAGACCTATGTAAGTGCCTTTTTATTTGATTTCCTTTCCATATTGAAGTGGTCGAGCTATTATGAGATCAACGTTTATCTTCATGAATGATGATAGTAATGAAAAGAGGAACTTGTTCATCTACGCCAAAATAAAATTTCAAACCTTCAAATTATGTACCTTTCAATGGCTTCCATTAGTTATCCTCTCTTATGTGACCACCCTCATGGCATGTTGGTGTTCCATTCAAGCTTTTTGGAAAGTCATGAATTCAGTGTCTTCCACATAACTCTAGTGTCACTTCCCATTAATCCCTAATTCTAAAAATCATTAGTGATTATTGTTTACAGACCCATGAGAATAAATTGTCGATTGAGACTAGCAAATCAAAGTAACTCTCGTATCACCCTACTTTGTATTTATCTACACCTATATTGCAAAATCAATATACAATTTTTATATCTAAAAGGTGAATAAAAAAATCATAATCACAAGGAAGTTGAAAATGATACTAAAAACATGGAAAGTACAAGTAAACCCATCGGGGCTATGGATGCTCGCGGGCAGCGGGGCCATGTTTGTATGATACCAAGGCATCTTCATCAAGGCTATGGATGCTCGCTGGCAGCGAAGTAATGCCATGAAAGAGAGATGAGGAAAACACTTTGGTCTATAACATTTGATGAACATTCCTTTGTGGTGTCACTCTCAATGTTTCATTGTTGATGTATGAAGTTTCCCATTAACACTCACTCGAATTATGTGGGATATCACTAGTAGCAGGATTTCTATATATCTTTTCCTCATGCTACTTGATGTGGGGTCCTTAAACTGAATATTGAATGGACTATTAAAAAGTATTTTTTTCTTTAATCTAGTTGAAGTCTCTCTCTTTTTGAACTCAGAGATAACTAGTTCTTCCCAGTAAGTCACCGTTTTTTGTGGCTCACCTCCCACAAAACCCATATTTTAATTTTATGGGTCCCTCTCTTTTTTATCTTTCTGCCTACTTTCTCCCCTACGAGACATACATTCCTGCTTCACTAAGGAAATATGAGCTTAAGTCATAATCAATTAGGAATCATATCCGTCAGAGTTTTTCACTCCACACATCATCCATAACTCTATTCATCGCACTCTGATAACTCTGATGCACCCACCACGTTCCCTCCATGGCACCTCGTGGATTAATTGATTCAATCCAAACCTATCTCACCTCCTCGATTCAATATGAGCTATCAAATCGCCACCTCCCCAAATGGCATCCTAAGATTGGACCCTCAAATTTTTGATTTATCAATCTTCAATAATTTGCCTTTATTTATTTTGGGACTCATAAGTTTTTATAATGGTATAGAAGGAATATTCCTTCAATAAAATTCATGTCAGAGTCTAGTTTGTGTCCCATCCTATCGAACTCTGAAGCTAAAAATCTAATAGCCTTTTCGATCCCTCCCACGTGCATGTTCGACACATTCTCCCAGGCTTAAAGAATATTCTTTTGATACCATTTCCGTTGGAGTTCGAACATTTCCACATCCTTTAAAACTTCGATGGCTTATTTTTGAAGTCTTACAAGGAGTACACTTGGTACACCTTTCTAGAAAAGAGAATATTCTTGTGATACCTTTTCTTCAGGGTTTAGTTTGAACCTCACCCTGACTACCTCCAACGTCAATACTCTGACTGGTCCCACCTCCCCCATAATGCTTCATATGGGTCAGGTCAGCATGATTTTTTAGATATAAGAGAATTTACTTTTGATACCCTACCCTTTGAAGCTCAAAGTAATCTGTCATCCCTCCATCTCCAAATGTGTGACTCCAATAACGGTCTTCTTTTAAATTCAACCAGGCACCACCTATGATACACGAGTCTAGGATTCCATCACTCTTAATGAGAATTAATGACATAGATAACGGGAATTAATAATAGAGGTTAAGGCCAAATCTAGAAAGTATTCTCGTACACAACATCGGTTATGTCTTGATTCTCTTTTTACTGAGTGCTACTGCACAGTTACTGTAATTGCTTAATTACATCTAACCCATTTTTTTCGTTTAAACTATATTTTTGTTGTTACATTCATCATGCTATGTTTAATTAATTTGATACTCATTTCAATGTGCTAATACAAGACCAATTGGTAATCAATCATGGCAAGCCAGAACCCAAAAAGGTTGAAGGGCTTGGTGTACTTCCAAACAACTGCAACGCCTAAAACATCATCTCGACCAGTTGAAGCTTTGGTGATTGATACAAATCATCACACTAGCAAAGACCACTACCCTGGTTATGAATAAATTTATAAGATCATCAATTCTGCAGATTTCCCTGCAGATCACGAGAATTTAGAAGCGTACTAGAATATCCTAAGAAGAAGCATCCATCTAGTAGCTTCCCAGCCACCAATTTTACCATACAACTAGGAAACAAAACAGTGCCTCAGACAATTTGATGCCACAAAAGTGACCATCGTGAGTAAACAAGGGAAGTGGGAAGCATCCCTCAGACCTGAAGATATTGACTCTAGATATCATCTTCCCACTCCCACATTCTCTCTAAATGAACCATTCTTAAAAGGGTTTTCCCAATAAAGAAAAGGACCAGTGAAGAAGATGAAGCATTAGTGGGTTGAGGAAGACAAAACCCTCAAACAAGGCCAAAAATTAGTTCCTACCCACAAGCTCAAAACTCCCTACAAGTTGTTGGTAGCCATGCTTAATTACTGCTCTTGGCTATATGGAGAAGAAAAGAGCACACATTTTCAAACCAACTGGCATCTTTTGGAACACACCATCGTCAGGACGGGACAAGTATTTAAATGAGTGGACATCCTAGTTTCAACATATGTATGCACGTGAAGAATCTCTCAGGTATGAAGAAACCTTGTTTTTATATGTTGACCTACATGATAGATTCAATTTTCTCCTCTGTACAGTTTCCCGATATGGGGTGGAACTAGGACCGAAATCAATCTTCCATCCATGTATACTGATCTCAGTTATGGAGTGTTAATTACAGACAACACTTTTATTATATATGCAATCTATTTTTAGCCCCTCTGCATGCCATTATGTTTGGTTTCCCCAGACATTGAATATCCTTCGAAGCCAGGAATGGGATGAAAGGGATATCTGACTAGTTTAACTATAAATATTATTCATATATCAAGGTGTATGGGACCACTAGAGCCCCACATTTTTTACCATAATTTGTCCCAAACCATTTGTTGATGAGGGAAATTGCGTACCAAACCATGGGGGGGTCAGTGGTTATTTCATTATTGAAAACCAGCAACAAAAAAACTTTGGTGAGTTTTCCCTATCCACATCGAAAGTTAAACTATTTCCAATAGCCAACATGTAAGGAAATAATCAAAGGACCTGTTAGTGCCATGATTTTAATAGCTAGATTTATAGGTTTTTCCAAAGTTTTCAAAGCCATGCCATGATCTTGGGAAAATCAAAGAATTCCTAGATGAGTCATAGTTAGTATGTCAAGGTTTATGAGGTCAATAATCAAATAAAGAATGAACTGAAATGTCAGTAAGGAGTCTAGCCATAAGATGGTTTAAAGGGTTACCACTCTCATTTTATACGCAAAGGATTTTGTTGTGCATAGGATTTTCATTTGCACAGGCTACAGGGCGCATTGTACAAATGAGTGGTTTAGTGCTCAAATTCAAGATCACTTTATGACCAACTGGAGAGGAATTTTGAAAATCCCAGAGAGGTTGTTTTCAAGAACAGAAAAAATAATAGAAACCTCTCTCATATTTACAACAAGTGTCATATTTAGGGATATTCAAATGAATCTTTACAACTCATTTTTCCATATTTAAGAATTTAATGTTTTGGTCATCATCTTTGGGCACAGATCCCAAGATACTAGAGATGAATTTTAGAAAACTGAGAGATTTCTCTCACGAACAGGTTCATATACAAAAAAATCTCTCAGGTTTGAAAAATATATTTTTATTCGGGATATATGATGTAATATTTGACCCCTATTTTCCCAGTCAGTTGCCCAATCTACTACATTTTTGTTGTAGGTTATTGTTGCACGACAGACTTGTTGCGCAACTATGACAGAGCTTCTGGAATTACTCCAAATCAGAAAGGAAAGGTATGAAAGTGTGACATCTCATCTACAACGAATTCCAGAGGTCAAATATCATCATGATATGGTTTCAAAAGCATATTTATCTATTATTATCTTGTAATTAATGAGTCAACTTTGACTCCTCTTTTTCAGCAGTTAGTTCATTTTTTGTTGCCAAGATATTTTTAATTGTTTCTTAACCTAGGAAGGTTGTTAGGATTCAGATTTGGCAACATAGGAAGATATTTTTTGTATATATTTCAGAAAGCTATGAGAGCTAAGGGGGTTTGACTGGTTGGAGAGAGGCCTTCCTTTGTAGTTGAAAGCTCTATTTTTCTCATGAATTTTAATACAAGCAGAGAGTGTTTTCTGATAGCAGAGATTCATCATGGTGTCCCCTTTCAGTGTGTTTTTCGCCAGTTCACATTAATTTCACTTATGTTATTTATTCTATGCGTAGCTAAGAGTAAATGATCAGAATTCATCCTTGATAGATGCTCCCTTCGTATAGTTAATGCAGGTTTCATGTTTTAATGATTGCAGGTCCAGAATTCACCCTTTTTTAGGTTTTGTTTTCATTGTAATCATCCGTCATGTTATTTATTCTAAAGTTGCAATTGAGAATTCATAATTATTAGATGCTTCCATTTGAAATGGATTTTTCTTATTTCTATATTGTCATCATCTGAATATTGTTTATTTTCTGAAAATCTGTGCTTATTTTGTCTTTGTTCCCTCATGAATACATAGTTGTGTTAATCGTCATAGTATTTCAGAATTTGACTCCATTTCCCAATGGTTTCCTTCTCTTACTTGTCTTACCAACCCTTTTAAAACAAAACAAAACCTATATTATATCATAATCCAACCTCTGTGTGCTTATTGATGAATACTTTGAGTTATTATCATTCATTAGACATCTGAGAGTGCCCTCTTTGGTTGTATAGGTCAGAATATAATCTAAAGTTGGTTGAAACAATTACCTTGGGGTTTTATTTAATACAGTCCAAAGAAATTTCCGAGTTTCCAAAGAAGAATGAAAGATGAAACCATCTCAAATTTCAGTAGGAGGTTTTCTAGTCTTTATTATAAACTTCCTAAAGAAGTCTAACCTCCTGAAGTTGTTTCCATGCTCCATTATGTAACAACCTTTCAATCAGACTTATCTTTTTTCTTCTTCTTTTTTCTAATGGAGAGGGAGACTATGTCTTTGTAGTAGATGTTCAATAATGCTCAGGAAGTTGCAGACAATATTCAAGCATGTAAGAAGCTACAAAATCAGATTTTGGATGAGGAATTGAAAGTCCAAGAACCAGAGACTGTGCATAATATGAAGGAGGCTAATCATGTCATAAGTTTTCTTGAAGGATGTCATGAGAATGTGTTTTCAAAGAATGATCAGCAGATTGAAGAGCAAGATACTCTCCCAAATTTTTTTGATACTGATTTAAATTTGGATCCATGTCATCATAAGAAAAAAAATGATTGGTTAATGTATGAATTTGTAGACAACAATGAATGTGAATTTGTTGATAAGCCTGTAGAAGAACAAGTCCCTACCTCAATTTTCCTATTTGATGACATTAAAGATATTTTTGGCGAACCCAAGTATGATGAGTACGATGATGACTATGAGGTTTAATTTTCAGAATAAACAGTAGCACTTTCCAAATCTAAAAATGATTGTTTTCATCTATCCAAAGAAATCGACAAATGTGCATATGACATCAGTGAAGAAAATGAAGAAAGTTTTGAATTAGGTGAAAGAGCTTTGCCATTGTGTTTTGCTTCTTTCAAATTCCTGAAGCAGAATGTTTATAATGTTTCAAATCATAAATCCTCCAAGCATGATGTTGAATATGAAGAAAGTAGTGGACTTTCAAATGAAATTTATCTTCCATTATTTTTTTCTTCCTTTGAATTACTGAAACTAAATCATGAGATAACAGAAGAAGCAGGGAAGTCTGACTGCATTCATAGTGACACTATTTTGCATGAGAAAATAATTATCACTGAAGAGGACCAACAACCTTCTCATACATTTAATGACCCTGTTACTGATTACATGGAAGGTTATTTCAATTTGTATTTGTAGCATGTGATCAACTGCCAACTTGGAAATGAATATGATGGTCAATCAACATCAATGTTAGATATGGATTTCTTGCCACCAAGGGTTTTATTTCAGCCAACACTGTCTTTTGATTCAGAAGATTGTTATTTCTAGCAGTCTCAGTAGATTTTTCGACCTCTTTGTGGCAATCAACAGGTTGAATTACATGAAAACAAGGATGTAGTGGAAGGGGTGAAACGTGATTGTTATTTTATGCATGTTTTTGAGGATCCATTTGTAGTTTTGTTGGAAGCAGTAAATAGTCCCAATGTTTTTAATTTTTTGAGATTTGAATTTGTAGATAAATTTTTGAATGAATTATCAGTAAACAGGCTTTGGAGAAAGAATGTGCAAAGAAAGAAAACAATGGATAAAGTTCTTGCATGGTTGCATTGGCATTTTGTTTTCACTTGATTGGCAATTTTTTTTCAGTAGTTAGGGTAGGTAGGTGTGAATAAGCTCAGCATGGTGAGCATATCTTTCAGCATTTTTCAGTTTGTATTTTCAATTTGGGCTTGGTTCAGTTGCAGAATAAGTTGGTGGTGAAATAGATTATAGGTTACATGTCACATTATATGGCTTGGGAACAACCCAATGGATAAGGCACAGGGTCTATGAGTTCTTTTCTACCTCACTGGGAGGATAGCATCCCCATTGGAGCAAATTGTTAGCACCATAATTTTAATATCTAGAGTTAGAGGTTTGTCCAAAGTTTTCAAAGTCATGTAATGATCGTGGGAAAATAAATGCATTCTTAGATGAGTCATAGTTAATATGTCAAGGTTTATGAGGTCAGTAATCAAATAAATAATGACTTGAAATGTCACTAAGGATTATAGCCATAAGATGGTTTAAAGGGTTACTACTCTCATTTGCTACGCAGAGGATTTTACTACGTAGAGTATTTTTCTGCACAAAAGATTTTACTGCACAGAGGATTTTGTTGCACAGAGGATTGTCCTACACACAAGCTACAGGGTGCACTGCGGAAATGACTGGTTTAGTGGTCAACTTCAAGATCACTTTGTGACCAGCTGGAGAGGAATTTTGAAAATCCTAGAGAGGTTTTTTTAAGGACATAGAAAATAATAAAAACCTCTCTCAAATATACAACAAGTGTAATATTTTGGGAGATTCGAATGAATCTTTAAAGACCATTTTTCTAGATTTAAGAATTTAATGATTTGGTAATCATATTTGGGCACATATCCCAAGATACTGGAGACAAATTTTAGAAAACTAAGAGAGGTTTCTCTTTATAACAGGTTCATATACAAAAAACTATCTCGGGTTTGAAAAATATGTTTTTATTTGGGAGATATAATTTCATCTTTGACCCCTATTTTCCCAATCTGTTGCGCAATCTACTGCATTTTTGTTGTAGGTTACTATTGCACAGTAGACTTGCAGTGAAACTATGACAGAGCATCTAGAATGCCTCCAGATCAGCAAGGAAAGGTAGGAAAACATGACATCTCATCTACAACGAATGCCAGACGTCAAATATCATCAGGATATGGTTTAAAAAGAGGATTTATCTATTATTATCTTGTAATTAATGAGTCAACTTTGACTCCTCTTTTTCATCAGTTAGTTCATATTCTGCTGCCAAGATATTTGTAATTGTTTCTTAACCTAAGAAGGTTGTTAGGACTTGAATTTGGCAACATAGGAAGATATTTTTTGTATATATTTCAGGAAGCTATGAGAGCTAAGGGGGTTCGACTGGCTGGAGAGAGGCCTTCCTTTGTAGCTGAAAGATCTAATTTTGTCATGAATTTTAATACAAGGAGAGAGTGTTTTCTGATAGCAAAGATTCATCACAGTGTCCCCTTTCAGTGTGTTTTTCCCAGTTCACATTAATTTCACTTCTATTCTTTCTTCTAAGCGTAACTAAGACTAAATGATAAGAATTCATCCTTGATAGATGCTCCCTTCATATAGTTAATGCAGGTGTCATGTTTTAATGATTTCAGGTCCAAAATCCACCCTTTGTTAGGTGCTATTTCATTGTAATCAACCTTCATGTTATTTCTTCTAAAGTTGCAATTGAGAATTCATCATTATCAGATGCTCCCGTTTGAAATGAGAGTTTCTTATTTTTTTCTTTCCATCATCTAAATATTGTTTAATTATTGAAAAGGTGTGCTTATTTTTTCTTTGTTCCCTCAGGAATAAATAGTTGTGTTAATATTCATATTATTTCATAATTCGACTCCATTGCCCAATGTTTCCTTCTCTTTCTTATCTTACCAACCCTTTTAAAAAAAAATAAAACTTATATTGTATCATAATTTGACATCTGTGTGCTTATTGATGAATCCTTTGAGTTATTATCAGTCATTAGACATCTAAGAGAGCCCTCTCTAGTTTTATAGGTCATAATACAATCTAAAGTTGGTTGAATAGTTACATTGGGGTTTTCTTTGATATAGTGAAAAGAAATTTATGAGTGTTAACAGGACCTACAAGAGTTAATCCTATGCCTAAAAGATACTAAATTCCATGATCCTCGTGATCTGGAAATCATCCATGTCACATTGTTTGGTCTCACCCATTCCAATATCCATGTGATCGATTTTGAGGAAGATAATTTTAGGGGAAAACTCTCTTATGACGAATTCCTACACTAGTTTCCCCATGATGTTTCCAAGAGGTAGCTTGAAATTGAACAAGAAGAGATCAAGTGGGAAACTCTAAACTAGTTGTAGAGGTTACTTCAGCGAGAACAGGACAACGACATCACCAAAAAGCAGGAGAAAACCAAGAAATAAGAACATCTTAAACAAAAAAGGCACCAAGATGAGAAATATTATTAGAAAAGGCAAGTTGAGGAAGAGAAGAATAGAAAATAACATGATCCATTGGTGCATCAAGCTATGTTCCAAAATAAGAATGAAGAAGAATCCAAAATGTTGGTTGAGGAAGAAGAAGCCAATAGGTTAGTTGATGAAGCACAAGTCAAGAAATTGGTTGATGAGGCAAAGGAAAAATGATTAGTTGATGAGGCTAAAGCTAAGAAGAAATAATATGAGATATTGAAGAATAATTCAATCCATACCCCTATCAGTCCATCAACTCTCAACCTAGTAATTGTGAACATACCCCCTCTAGAATACACTCCCATAAGTAACATTCCAGGAGATTCCTCCTTCTCCTCCCAAGCCCTGAATTTTGAGGACATTGTAGTATCCATTGGAGACTACTACTTTGATAAAAGGACAAGAACTATCAAGAAGAGATAATCCACTACTACATATTGAAAAAATTGTGACGACTACTTGCGACGAAAGTACTCTTTCGTCGCAAAATTCAAGAGAAAAAGTTCATTTTTTCAATTTTGTTTTAAATCCAACCCATATTCATCGCTCTATCGATGGAACCAAACTTTTGTCTATTTTTTGACGATCATAAATATAGTGGACTATTGTCTCTATTTCAACAAACGTGTGTATTCATCGCAAGAGCGACAATAACTATTGATCGTTCCACTTTTTGATACTATCCATATTGACCGTTATACATTTTGACAAATTATAAATTGATGTAGTCAAAGTTCATCGCAAGAGCGATGATATGACCATTATAACCGTTACACTTTTTGACAAAGTGACTTAAATATAACAAATAACTAGTTATATTTAGGTCATTGTCATCGCAATTGCAGCGACACTGACCTAAATTTACCTATAAATATTTGATGATTTAAAGATGGTGCGACAATCTTGCTATAACAACGACGATTCCGAAAGGGTTTTTTTGTGCAGAAGTTTTCGGAAAAATGTCGCAAAATATAGTTAGAGGTGGGGAAAAAAGTAAAGCGGGTGAAAAGGGTGATGGTAGATGTTATTTTCCTTGCAAAAAATGTTGCTTCATATGTTCCGTAAGAATTTTAATAGCAACAACTACAAAACATTGTAGGAAATATGGGCACATTGATGGCAGATCGAATGAATATTGTCCCATGGTAATTAGATATATATTCATTATCTGTTTTTATATTGTCAATTTTATATAAAATTATATATATGTATATATATTGTTTGAATTTTTCTTATAGTATGCACTAATTTTGCATGATTGTTTGTAATTATAAAGTTAGAGTTTCCCTCTAACTTTCCACAGAATATTGCACCAAGTAGTAGTAGAAATGATGTTGTACAAGGTGAGAAACATCATGACCAAGATGCAAATGAGGATCTCATGGAAGAATATGATGGGACAAATCAAGTTAATGATCCCATGGAAGAATATGATGGGACAAATCAAGTTAATGATCCCATGGAAGAATATGATGGGACAAATCAAGTTAATGATCCCATGGAAGAAGATGATGGGACAAATCAAGTTAATGATCCCATGGAATAAGATGATGGGACAAATCAAATGATCCAAGATTTGTTTTTGCAGTCAGATGAGGAAGGGGACAATGTTGGTATTTATGATGAACCTCTATTAGAAAAAGGCAAATAAACAACTTTATGAAGGATCAAGAGCAAATATTCTCTCTGCTACATTATTGCTAGTGAACTTAAAGGTTATGAATAATTTTATGAACACTTGTATGAAACAAATCCTAAGGTATGTAATAAGTTTCATCTCATATTATACATAAATTGTTAAGAACCAAATATCAATATAGCATAGAAAATCCTCAGAAAAAATTACTCAACGCCTTGAAAAATAGATAATTTCAAATAATAAGCCTCTTCGAGGGGGCAAGCTCCTTTTACCCCACTTAAATGTTCAAGTACAAGATGATTCAAAATGAAAATGTCTCCTTGGTATATATAGGAGACT
>JZKD02S1686973.1:57377-71013 GCA_000966675.3 Picea glauca
TTTTTATCTGGACATTCATAATATTTGTGTCCATTATTTCCACACATGAAGCATTTTATCACTCCACCTCTTCCTCTTCCTCTTCCTCTAGTACGAGGAAAAGTATTATTATCAACATAATCTCCTCTCTGCTCAGTATGATATCCTCTCTATTCATCATATCACCCTCACTGTGAGATTCCACCTATCTTAGTTCGAGTCTGAGGTTTCTTCCAGTCCTCCTTGGACAACTGATTTTCCTTTGGGCTAACTTCTTCCTCGGCCTCTTTGACCCTATTTTCGGCTCACCTTCTCTTCATCTTTTAGAGCCATCTGATGAGCATCTTCCACCGTTCAAATGGTTACCATGCTCACCTCATCCTGAATATCATATCTCAGGCCATTCATGTACCTGGAAACCTTTTCATCATTGCTTTCTCGATGACCTGCCCTGATGTTCAGCCTGTAGAATTCTTTAGTGTATTCTTTTACGGTCATCAGCTTCTATCTCAGGTTCTTCATTCTTCTGAACAGAGTAATCTGGTAATCCCTGGGAATGAATTTTGCCTTCATATTCACAATCATCCTATCCCAACTACTGATTTTCTACTTGCCTCTCCAATGTCTATTAGCTTGTAGTTCATCCCACCACAATGTTGCATGCCCCTTCAATCTTGTGACAACATGCTTGACCTTCTTGTCTTCCTCTACATCTTCATAGTCAAAGTATGTTTCCAGGGCTCTAATCTAGTCTAGAAGCTCTTCAGCATCCAGATTTCCCTCATAAACTGGAATGTCCATTTTCACTCTTGCACCCATTCTTGAAATAGCTCTGATCAAACGTTCGTTTGCTTCATTTTCGGCTGCAACTTATTCTTCATGTTCAACTTAGATTTCACTTTCAGAATCAATAAGATCCCCAATACCGACTGTGCGTCTCTGTGTTGTCTCCATGTCCTCAAGTCTGGCGTGTAAATCACACATCTCTCTTGCCATGACTGGGTCAGGCATTTGCCTACCTCTTCTTCTTGGTATTTCCCTTTCCTCTGGCGGATCAGGTGTTTGCATGTCTCTTCTCCTTGGCGGCATGGTGAAAATTTTCCTTTTCCGTACTACAAAAAGAAAAGAATCCTTTCTATGCTATGATACCAACCTAATGCTGACCACACCCTCTACCTTAGAAAAGGCTTCTTCGTTGACCTCCCGGTCTTAAGGATCGTTCAAATTTTACCCCGAGTTGAAGTGGCCCCTTCGATTCTCCACTGTAATCTTTATTAAAATTGACCCACAGGTATTTTTTATTTTTTTTTCTCCTTTCAGCCTCTAGGCCTGATCGTTATTCTCTTCACAACAGGAAAATGGAAAATCAGGTTTCAGGGTTTTACAATCCCCGATGTCTCAAACCTTTTGTTCTCGATTTCCTGATCTCCTATATCCTGATATGACGTCACTAGGAACCCCTTGTTGACTTAGACACAACCAACTTTTGTGATCACCTACTAAACCAATGGCTCCGGATCTTGCTTGGGACTTCACGATTTCAAATGATAAAATTCCTTTGTCTTCAATTTCCCCGATCTCTCAAATTTCGATTTCTCGATGTGACTTCCTTTTTCAGGACTTTCCCTGAAATTCGAGATTTTTTCCACACGTCCTTAAAAATGGATGGTCCTCATTTGCTTCAGGGTTTTCACCGTGGATATTCCTGATTCCCCATTATGATGAGATGACATCAGTTGGGACCCCTAACGGAGCTTTCCTCCTTTTGGGATTTCAGACTTCGCAATTCTGAAATTCAAGTGTTTCCTGTCTTCAAGATCCGCAAAACGTCAAACCCTGTATTCCTCGGATTTCTAACATGCATCCAAAATGGATGGATGGTTCTGATTAAATATCAGACTTCGTCAACTGCAAATCCAAAACACTCACTTATGTGAGTCCCGATGACCGAATCTCCAATTTGGATGATCACACGACACGTGTCCTTCCTGGGATCCACGACTGTGATCCTTTCGCTATTTCGCAACTCAAAGGGTCTCGGACTCTTGGTCTCTAAAATTTCGATATGCCGATGGTTCTCGATTCCTGCCACCTGTCCCAACAGATGGACAGTTATGATTTGTATCGGGGTTTTCACTATGGATTTACCTGATCTCTTGTCCATGGGATTTCCAATATCCCAAACCCCGACACCTCGATATCCCGACACCTTTCAGAACTTTCGCTCAGCTTGAGAAGGTTTAAACCCCATGCAACTCCTGTTAGATTGGATGATTGACAGGTAACTAGGTGAGGATCCAATGGCTCATGATATTCTAAGCTTGAACTCCTGATGCGGCTGTAACCTCCTCACTCCATTATCAGATCAGACGGCTGACGGGATTTTGCTAATTCTCCACAGAGAATTCAGACCGTCTGTCTCTTCCCCTTGATGATTTCTGCAAAATGAACCATGTATTCTTCCCCCGGGTTTATCCATCTGTGACTCAAAACTTTGATGTCTTCTAATCACTCAATATGCACCAATGCCTAGTACTTCCTTCAATAGTTCAAAGGTTTTATCCTTCTTGAGATTTCTCACAACTTCGAGTCTTAAAGAAGACTCTTGCACGAACTCCTTGTGGAAACCTCCAAAAACTTGAAGTGTTGAATTCTCTTCGACCTTGCGCAGTCTCTGCAGCAATGGTCTCACAATACTTTTCTCAGGTTTGAAACTCTGAGATTTTCTCCGGCCTACTCCCCCTTGCACGGCTCCTGTTCCTGCCTGCACCTCTATGTGAATATGAGAACAAACACTATCTCTCCTGAGCTTTCAGAGATGAACCTATGAACCTTTTGTCAATGCACTCCTTGGGGACAATTTCAACTGCACTCCTTGCAGGAACCCTTGCTCAGATAGAGAAACAATTGAAACTCATTTCTATTTACCCTTTCCTCTCAGATTTAAAACATTCAACAAGAAAGAATTCATACATAGCATAAAAGAAATTGCATGATAGAAAGAGCAAACATTCATGAGCATAACATTTAAAGATGCATACAAAGAGAATATATGAACACCATGAGTCTGAATCACAGTTTCTTTGTATTAATTCAGAACTTTTGTACATGGAGTCTACTACACAGCTCTCTGCTTCTCTTCTATGCTCATAAATAATGATAATGTTACAATACACAATGAGGGTGTCTATATTCTATTTTCCCTCTCTCATTCTAAAATGTCTAATCTATGCATTGAAGCTACCTACCAACATAAATGCCTTCTTAGTCCTTCAGACGAGAGCGGGTCACTCAAGGTTTGATTACAATCTATTAGTACGCCTCTCCTTAACTATCACATTTAAGTTTGGCGCATCCAATCTTCAAAAGTTTTTAAACAATGTATCATGTGCTCAAAATGTGTTGTGGTTGCCCCACACTCTTTTGATGTTGACGATGCTCCTGCATCATACTCCCTCGCTTGAAAACTTTTCATGGGCTCCTGTCCATGAGCTCTCACATGGTCTGTCCATGCTTTTGAATCTCTGCTTCATTCTCCCAGCTGGCATCTTCAACTGGATGTATTTTCCATTTGACCAAGTATTCAAAGTATTATTTTCTTCTTGTCTTCTTGCTATTTCTTTTGTCTAGTATGCTTTTTATCTGTGGCTTTTCTCCAACTGGCATCTAMTTTTTCCACTGAACCTCTGATTGTTCATCATTTGTTCATTCTTCCTCAACTTTGTATGGGTACAAATCTGAGACATTGAATATCRGAGAAATTTCGATCCCATCGGGTAATTCAATCTCATAAGMATTTGCCCCAAATTTCTTCAAGACCCTACATGGTCTGATTTTCTTCATCTTCAGTTTGTTATATGTTCCTCTTGGGAACCTTTCCTTTCTCAAATGTTCCAGAACCAAATCACCAACCTCAAACTGAAGTTGCCTCATGTGTTGATCTGCCCTATGCTTATACTCCTGGTTTGAATTCTACAATCGCTCCTTCACCTAGCTGTGAAGTTCCTTCATCGCTTCTGTGAAATATTATGCACTTGCACTCCTAGCTCCATTCATTTCTGTATCCCTCAACTCAGAAATCCCTCTCGGCTGTATGCCATAAACAATCTGAAATGGACTCTTCCCTGTGCTTCTATTAACTGAGTCGTTATACGCAAACTCTGCCTGTGGTAATATGTTGTCCCACTGCCTGTGGTGTTCTATCACCAAGCTCCTCAGCAAGTCTCCCAGACTTCTGTCCACTTCTTTAGTTTTTCCATCCATCTGAGGATGATAAGCTGAACTGAACGACAAGTTAGTTCCCAGCTTCTTCCATAAGGTCTTCCAGAAGTATCCCACAAACTTAGTGTCTTGATCCGAAACTATGCTCCTTGGTAAGCCATGAAGTTGAATGACTTCTTTTCAAAACAGATTCGCAATGTGAGTTGCGTCACTGGTTTTCTGACATGGAATGAATTGTGCCATTTTGGAAAATCTATCCACCACCACAAATATTGAGTCAAAACCTCTTTGTGTTCTTGGAAAACCCAATATAAAATCCATGCTAATTTCATCCCATGACCTCTCAGGTATGGGAAATGGTTGATAAAATCCTGCATTCTGTCTCTTTGCTTTCGAATGTTGATAAATTTTGCATCTTTCCACAAAATTTTTAACTTCTTCTCATATTCCCGGCCAAAAATATGACTCATTCATCTTTGCAAATGTTTTGTCGTGACCAAAGTGTCCTGCCAATCCTCCACTATGTTTCTCCTTCAGCAAATTCTCCCTCATGGAGCATTTTGGAATACAAAGTTGATTTCCCTTAAAGAACAATCCTTCTTGGATCATGTATTCTATCCATTTGGTTTTATCTCTAATAAATGGATACTCAGTTGCTTCATATACCTCCTTAAAATCTTGATCATCTTTGTACATGTCCCTGACGTCATCAAAACCCAGTGTTTTAACTATGAACTCTTGCAATATCAAACATTTCCTGCTCAAAGCATCCGCAACTTTGTTAGCAGTACCAGAAATATGTTTAATCACAAAAGTGAAATTTTGCATATATTCAACCCATTTTACATGTCTCTGATTCAACTTCTCCTGTTGGGTCACAAACTGCAGTGCATGATTGTCACTGTATAGGACAAACTCCTTCGGAACCAAATAGTGTCTCCACTTCTTCAATGCCTGGATGATAGCATAAACTTCCTTGTCATATGTGGAGTACTTAACCTCCACTTCATTCATCTTATCGTTGAAATATGTTATCGGCTTGTCCTCTTGACTCAAGACTTCCCCTATTGCAAATCCACGTGCATCGCATTTCACTTGGAATGTCTTTTGGAAATCCGGCAACACTAAAATTGGTTGTTTCATGATTTTCCACTTCAACAGATTAAAAATCCTTTCAGCCTCTTCTGTCCAGTGAAAATACTTATGTCCTTTCTTCACTGTATCCATCATTGTTGAACTAATTCCATTGAAATTCCTGATGAACTTTCGATAGAAACTAGCTAATCCGTGAAAACTTCTCACCTCAAATATACTCTTAGGTGATGGCCAATTCTTAATTACCTCCACATTATCTGGATCCATCCTTAATTTGTCTGCAGAAATAACAAATCCCAAGTAAATGAGCTTCATCTTCATGAATGAGGATTTCTTCATGTTTATCAATAACTTCTCCTGCTATAATTTCTGCATCATTGTAGCCAAATGCTTCAAATGCTCTGCCACTGTTTTACTGAAAATCAGTATGTCATCCAAATACACAATGACAAATTTCCCGATAAATTCTTTCAGGACTTCGTTCATCAACCTCATAAAGGTACTTGGCGCATTTTTTAAGCCAAACGGCATAACAAGCCATTCATACAACCCCTCGTTAGTCTTGAAGGTTGTTTTCCATTCATCACCTTCTCTCATGTGGATTTGGTGATAACCACTTTTCAAATCAATCTTCAAAAAATACTTTTCTCCACTCAAGCAATCCATTAGATCATCCATCCTTGGAAATGGAAATCTGTATCTGATGGTTATCTTGTTGATCACCCTCGAGTCAGTACACATCCTCCAGCCTCCGTCTTTCTTCAAACTGAGTATTGTTGGAAGAACACATGGGCTTAAGCTTTCTCTTACCAACCCTTTGTCCAACAAATCCTAGACTTGTCTTTTGACCTCTTCATTCTCTCGCGGCATCAATATGTACGTGGCTTTATTTGGCAAACTAGCTCCTGGTATGAGATCAATATGATGGCTCACACTTCTGATCAGTGGAAATGAATGAGGTAATTTATCCACTACTATATCAACGAACTCTTCCAACAATTCCTGAACTTCTTCTGGAAAATCATCCACTCATGTGATGGTCAAAACAATTCTCAGTTTCCTAACCACAATGAACTGCGGTTCCTCCTTCTTATTGATCTCGGTAAGGAGTTCCTTCCCACTCATGAGAAGTACAGTGTTACTTACTTCAGGTTTCACTTCCTTATCTTTGATTGGAAGTAACATATGAGTTCTCCCATTCTTTTCTAGGGTGTATATGTTCATTCTCCCATCATGAATCACATTTCTATCATATTACCACAGTCTACCTAGCAATAGATGACAAAAATCCATAAGAATAACATCACAGAGTATCTTATCATTATATCCTCCTATCTTAAATTCAACTAAACATTGTTTAGTGACATTTACTTGATGTCCCTTTTGTATCCATTGTTGGTCACTATAATTGTTTAATTTATTCAAACAATCAAGTGATACATAAATTATCAACCCAGGGAAGTCTTTTTATTTCAAATATAACCGCGCACTATATATGCTCAATTCCAAAAGCAACTTAGTGTTGTAGTATAGAAACTTATACTAATCACACTTGCTGGAATAAACTGAAGTTCTGAATTAAATTACAGGAAAGCAACTTCCCTATTGCAGATCTTAAAGATTAATCTAAGAATCCTGGATTACATTAGAATAACATTTGCAATGGGAAAGAACAACTATTCTGCAACCAGAGAACAGGACCCTTACTCTCAAATAGAGACGTCAGTACTAATACTCTTTCATGAAAACAATAATGTAGAAGACAGTTAACTCTATCTAATAGAGAACAAGGCCATCTAGTTCCTTCCTTTCTAAGCAGGAGCCTTAAGCCCTATTTCTGTTTAGCACACTTGTGGAATTGAGGTTTACAGAGAACAGGTTATTTTGATCCCTTCCTTTCTAAGCAGGGACCCTTAACCCAGTCTCTGGCTAGCACACTTGCAGGAATAATGGAAATCTACAGAGAATAGGATGTTCTGGTTCCTTCCTTTCTGAGCAGGAGCCCTTAACCCAATCCCTGGCTGGCACACTTGCAGAAGTAATTGAAATCTACAGAGAACAGGATAGTCTAATTCCTTCCTTTCTGAGAAGGAACCCTTAACTCAATCTCTGGCTAGCACACTTGCAGAATTAAATGAAATCTACAGAGGACAGGATGTTCTGATTCCTTCCTTTCTGAGCAGAAATCCTTAACCCAATCTCTGGCTAGCACACTTGTAGAATTAAATGAAATCTATAGAGGACAAGATGTTATGATTCCTTCCTATCTGAGCAGGAACCTTTAACCCAATCTCTGGCTAGCACACTTGTAGAATTAAATGAAATCTACAGAGGACAGGATGTTCTGACTCCTTCCTGTCTGAGCAGAAACCCTTAACCCGATCTCTGGCTAGCCTCATAAAATCATCACACAAGATTGTTAATAAAAAGAATTACGAATTTCATTCAATAAACTAAGATAGAGTCAGTAGTGTTTCAGCAAAGTGGAATCCATTAAAAGCAGTGTTTCAGCAAATAAAAGTTAATCAAAGCATAAACAGAGATTGTAATAACACACTTCTAAACTAATGGGTGAATCTTGTGAAGAAGGTGGGCCCTCCCTTCTCACAAGATTCCCCTGGAACAAGAAAGCTAGATAAGGATACTCAAAGCAGTCTTTTATTCATCTGTCAAAACATCATATTACAATCTGGAAAATGGAATACGTCCCTCTTCTCTGGAGCTTATTCAATACATAAAACTTGGATTCCTCGAATGATGATTTCCTCTTATTTAAAGAGGGAATCCCTTCGATACAATAATTTACAATGTGTATCTGAGTCCTATCTTTAGTCGGATTTACTTTCTAAACTAGCATAGGATGTCCTAGTCTCACGCAACCGAATGCTATTACAGGAGCTTAATGAGGTAATGTTGTTATGGCTGGTGTAATAGCTTCTTCTCATTGTTGCTGATGTTGTTTCATCATCACAATTTTCGAGCTGTTTCAGCCACATGAATTGTGCTCTGACTGTGTTAGCATTCTTGTGTAAGAGTGACAGTTAGAGCTTTATTGACCGCTGACTGTAATGGCTTCCTTTGTGTTTCAGCATCGTCGGTCCCGGCAGTTCCCTCTGTGTTTCATCATCTGCAACTATGGACTGTGTAATAGCTCTGTGTTTCAGCATCTGTGACCTCGGACTATATAGCAGCTCCGTGTTTCAGCATCTGCGACCTCGGATTGTATAGCAGCTCCATGTTTCAGCATCAGTTCCATGTTTCAACAACAGCGGCCTTGGACAGTTCTGTGTTTCAACAATAGGCCTCAAATGCTAATCTGTAGTTTTGAACACTTATGCATTTCTAATCAATGGTCAAGTATGAAAGTGATGTAAAATATTATGCAAAACAGATTAAACGTATAGTAATGAGAAGGGACGTTGTATACCTTTGGGATGATCAGATAAAGTGATAGTATGAGTCTAAATATGGGTGATCAAGAGTATAATAGTGGCAAAAAGTATAGGCAAAAAGGTACATTGTGTGGTCCTAACAGCCATGAAACTCTATATGGACTTGGATGTTCACTCATCTCCAACTCCAGCTTTTCTACCATCTCCGTGGAAATGAGATTATCCATGCTACCACTTTCCACAATGACTTTGCATACCCTGTCCTTGGTTTTGCAAGCAGTCCGAAAAAGTCTGTTTCTTTGGGCTGAACTCTCTGCCTCCTTCTCTGGTGTTAAGAGAACTTTTGACATCATCAGTGATCTTCTGCCTTCAACATCTTCTACCTCAAATAATCTCCTTTGTGCTTCGGCGATGTGAGTCTCTCCACCCTCTTTCTTTTTATTTGGACATTCATAAGATTTGTGTCCATTCTTTCCACACATGAAGCATTTTATCACTCCACCTCTTCCTCTTCCTCTTCCTCTAGTATGAGGAAATGTATTATTATCAACATAATCTCCTCTCTTCTCACTATGTTTTCCTATTTGTTCAGCATATTTCCCTTGCTGTGAGCTTCCACCTATCTTAGTTCGAGTCTGAGGTTTTTTCCAGTCTTCCTTGGGCTTCTGATTTTTTTCTTGGACAACTGATTTTCCTTTGGGCTGACTTCTGCCTCGACCTCTTTGACCATGTTTTTAGCTCAACTTCTCTTAAGATTTTAGAGCCATCTGATAAGAATCTTCCACCGTTCGGATGGTTACCATGCTCATATCATACTGAATATCATATCTCGGGCCATTCATGTACCTGACAACCTTTTCATCATCGCTTTCCCGATGACCTGCCCTGATGTTCAGCCTGTAGAATTATTCAGTGTATTCTTTTACTGTCATCAACTTCTGTCTTAGGTTCTGCATTCTCCTTAACAGAGTAATCTGGTAATCCATGGGAATGAATTTTTCCTTCATCTTCACAATCATCCTATCCCAAATCCTAATTTTATGCTTGCCTCTGCAACGTCTGTCAGCTTGTAGTTCATCCCACCATAATGTTGCATGCCCCTTCAATCTTGTGACAACATGCTTGACCTTCTTGTCTACCTCGACATCTTCATAGTCAAAGTATGTGTCTAGGGCTCTAATCTAGTCTAGAATCTCTTCAACATCCAGATTTCCCTCATAAACTAGAATGCTCATTTTCTCTCTTGCACCCATTCTTGAAATAACTCTGATCAAACGTTCATTTTTTGCATCTTTGGCTACAACTTCTTCGTGTTCAACCTTGATTTCACTTTCAAAATCACTAAGATCCCCAATACCGACTATGCGTCTCTGTGCTATCTCCATGTCCTCAAGTCTGGCATGTAAATCATGCATCTCTCTTGCCATGACTAGGTCAGGCATCTGCCTACCTCTTCTTCTTGGTATTTCCCTTTCCTCTGGCGGATCGGTTGTTTGCATGTCTCTTCTCCTTTGTGGAATGGTGAAAATTTTCCTTTTCCTTACTATATAAAGCAAAGAATCCTTTTTGTGCTCTGATACCAACCTTACACCGACCGTACCCTCTACCTCGGCAAAGGCCTCTGTGATGACCTCCCAGTCTTAAGGATCGTTCAAATTTTACCTCAAGCTGGAGTGGCTCCTTCAATTCTCCACTGGAATCTTTATTAAAATTGACCCACAGGTCTTTTTTTTTTTTTTGCTCCTTTCCGCCTCTAGGCCCAATCACTATTCTCTTCACAACAGGCAAATGGAAAATCGAGTTTCGAGGTTTTACAATCCCCGATGTCGCAAAGCTTTTGTTCCCAATTTCCCGATCTCCTATATCCCGATATAACGTCACTGGGAACCCCTTGTTGACTTATACATAACCAACGACCATGATCACCTACTAAACCAACAGTGCCAGATATCCCTCGAGACTTCACGAGTTCAAATGCCGAAATGCCTTTGTCTTCGATTTCCCCGATCTCTCAAATTCTGATTTCCCGATGTGACTTCCTTTTTCGGGGCTTTCCCTGAAAGTCGAGATTATTGCCACGCGTTCTTTAGAATGGACGGTCCTCATCTTCTTTGGGGTTTTCACTATGGAGATTCCCGATTCCCTGTTATGATGAGATGATGTCAGCTGGGACCCCTAATGGAGCTTTCCTCCTTTCAGGATTTCGGACTTCGCAATTCTAAAATGCAAGTGTTTCCTGTCTTCAAGATCCGCGAAACACCGAACCCAATCTTCTTAAGATTTCTGACACGCGTCCCAAATGGATGGGCGGTTCTGATTAAATCTCGGACTTCGTCAACTGAAAATCCAAAACACTCACTTATGTGAGTCCCGATGACCAAATATCTGATTTGGATGATCACACGACACGTGTCCTTCCTGGGATCCATGGTTGTGATCCTTTCGTTGTTTCATGACTCAAAGGGTCTCAGACTCTTGGTCTCTAAACTTTCGATATGCCGATGGTTCTTGATTCCTTCCACCTGTCCCAATAGATGAACGGTTCTAATTTGTATCGGGGTTTCCACTATGGATTTACCCGATCTCTTGTCCACGGGATTTTCGATATCCCGAACCCCGACACCTCGATATCCCGACAACTTTTAGGACTTGCGCTCAGCTTGAGAAGTTTTAAACCCCGTGCAACTCCTGTCAGATCGAACGACTGACGAGTAACTAGGTGAGGATCTAATGGCTCAAGATATTCTAAGATTGAACTCTATATGCGACTATAACCTCCTCGCTCCCTTATCAGATCGGATGGCTAATGGGATTTCACTAATTCTCCAGAGAGAATTATGACCGTCTGTCTCTTACCCCTGATGATTTCTGCAAAATGAACCAAGGATTCTTCCCTCGAGTTTATCCACCTGTGAAACAAAACTTCGATGCCTTATAATCACTCAATATGCACCAACGCCTAGTATTTCCCTCAATAGTTCAAAGGTTTTATCCTTCCTGAGCTTTCTCACAACTTCGAGTCTTAAAGAAGACTCTTGCACACACTCCTTGCGGAAACCTCCAAACACTTGAAGTGTTGAATGCTCTTCGACCTTGTGCATGCTCTGCAACAATGGTCTCTCAATACCTTGCTCAAGTTCAAAACTCTGAGATTTTCCCTGTCCTACTCCCCCTTGCACGACTCCTGTGCCTGCCTGCACCTCTATGTGAATATGAGAACAAACTCTATCTCTCCTGAGATTTCAGAGATGAACCTCTGAACCTTTTGTCAACGCACTCCTTGCGGAAATTTTCAAATGCACTCCTTGCAGGAACCCTTGCTCAAATAGAGAAACAATTGAAACTCATTTATATTTACCCTTTCCTCTCAAATTTCAAACATTCAACAAGAAATCATTCATACATAGCATAAAAGCAATTGCATGACAGAAAGAGAAAACATTCATGAGCATAACATTTAAATATGCATACACAGAGAATATATGAACACCATGAGTCTGAATCACAGTTTCTTTGTATTAATTTAGAACTTCTGTACATGGAGTCTATTACACAACTCTCTGCTTCTCTTCTATGCTCATAATCATGTTAATGTTACAATACACAATGAGGGTGTCTATATTATGTTTTCCCTCTCTCATTCTAAACTGTCTAATCTATGCATTAAAGCTACCTACCAACATAAATGCCTTCTTAGTCCTTCAAACGAGAGCGGGTCACTCAAGGTCTGATTACAATCTATTAGTACGCCTCTCCTTAACTATCACATTTAAATTTGGCGCATCCAATCTTCAAAAGTTTTTAAACAATGTATCATGTGCTCAAAATGTGTTGTGGTTGCCCCATGCTATTTGGATGTTGATGATTCTCCTACATCAAGTATGGTTGAGGATGGTCCAATATATGCCTAGTATGCAGAGATACTCACTCACCGTAAATTATATACAACTGAAAGACAATAATAAAAATAAAGGAGTGACTATGTATATTGATGGAAGACCAAAGGCATCGAGTAATATTGTAGGTCTTATAAATAGTAAAAGGCCTGGGACGACAAGAAAGGAACCCAATTGAATTTTTGAGGAGCGTGAAGGTAATATGATATTTGTATGTGTGGTAAAAACAATAATGGCAGGTGAAGAGTTGTTGATCGATTACAATCTGAATCGATTCGACCCAGGAAGGTCTTCTTTTACTATCGTACAAAACCTATTCCATCCCTCTCTTATCTTACCTACAGTTTCCCAACAATAATATCACCAATTCATGGATAGAATGAAGCATGTATTAATTGAATCTTCAACAAAATTTGATTTTGTTTCTTGTAGAAAAAATTATGAATGAAATGCTGAGAGAGGTCGCTTACCCCAAGAATCACAATATTGAAAATTAAAACAAGATATAAAATAACACAAAAAGAACTCCGCATATGGTCTACATTTCATACGTGGCTCACCAAACAGACCACCTTCCAAAGCTCAAAAGGTTTCAAAGATGACAATATCGGTGAGAAGGACCAGAGTTGATCGATCCCAGACCTAATTGCGTCAATAGAATCAAACCTTGAAACCACCAATAGTGAAGATTTCAACAATATTTTATAGTTGGTTTTAGAGATTATAGAAACATAGATCTCATTCCCTTTTATAGAAATATGTATTTTGTTCCCTTGTTCCTCTTAACTAACCATTACAAACGATTCCCTAAACCTCTATTCTATACAAACAAAATTGTGCATCACACAAAGTTTGAAAATTTAGATGTTGTAAAGATCACTACCACATCCCGTATCGAAATTCACAAAAATGATGTAATGAATGCATCGTATATAGATATAGAAAATAAAGGATCAGTATATGTTGTTTAAGTATCTTTTGTTTTTTTAGTATAGATTAAGATCAATCATGATATAGGAAATCATTTTGAGATTAATGGTTGCCCCTTTTTAG
>JZKD02S1686979.1:0-10540 GCA_000966675.3 Picea glauca
TGTGTCTGGAGGAATCAGCAACTAGTTGGCCCCTTACGCGGCACACAAGGTAAGTCGGGGGGAATTGAACTCGAAACCTCATGGAACTTCATTTTCACGGCACTTGCCAATTGAGCTGCCCCCCGGGGGCTTGAGATATATTATTATTAATGTAAATAAGTAGGACATTTAGAAAATCATGTCTTTATGTAAAAAAAAAATAACATAAATCAAAATCTAAAAGATGACAATTTAAGCAATATCGGTCAAATGATAAAAAAAAAAAACATAATGTAAAAAATCTATGCAACAAGTATACCAATAAATGCCTACATACAAATATACCAATGAATTCCTAGAAATGCGATAACAAGAAGACCAAATATCTCTATGATGATAATTATAATTACATATAAAATTCCATTTAAAAAAAATAAAAAAAATATATGAATCACACAACTATGATTATTATTAGTCCCCGAGGTGTAGGACAGTCAGTGACGGAGTGTGTTGTTAAGCCACTCCGTGATGTTAAAGTCACCGGTTCGAAACCTGCGGGGACAAAAAAATCCAACCATGTTAAGGGTTGGTGTGGCTCAGGCCGGGTGCGATCCCCGGGTGATTTTGATGGCTTAGATGCCCCTGAGTCGCGGTTTCTCAAGCCACAGGTTAATCGCAGGTCCTGCACAAATTAACAAACAAAAAAAAAAACTATGATTATTATTAAAAAAAATTGATTACCATAAATAAAAATTTGCATACCATCCAAAGATATCCAATTTCTCATATAAATTTTGACTATCAAAATTTTAAATTATAATGACTATCAAAATTTTAAATTATTAATCATTATAAAATCCTTTCAATATATGTAAAAATAAAAAAGCTATACAAATATAAATATTAAGTTTATCTAAACTATATTTATAATATTAAATTAAATTTATTAATTAAAAATATACATAAAAAGTGTAACTTTCATTTCATCTGTGTGCATTAAAAATGACAATTTTTTTTATTCTATACTCTTCTACCATACTATTTGTTCTACCATACTACTTGTGTGGTAAGCCTTAATATATGACAATCCAATACCACTTATGATAAGCCTTAATACTAAAAAAAAACATAATTGCTTGTTAAATCAAATAAAATCCAGTGCTGATGAGTGAGAATACCACTGACGATGTTATTTCGTTCACGCGGTAATGGCAGGAGCAGAAAAGCTTGCAATCCCAGACCGCAGCATTCCTCATCAATGCATATGGCACAATCATTATGGAATCAAACTAAGCTCAAACAGTTCTTCTTTCTTACTAAACAAACTTTCTACCCCATCTTCAACGCAACCTCAAGCGCTCTTCAATTCCAGGAATCGGTTGCCAGTGCCGATCATGGCATCCATCAGCGTCTTATAAAACAACTGTGCAAGCAAGGCCGTCTGAAGGAGGCGCTCCACATGTTGCATGCTATGGACCAACGAGGCATTGCGCCAGACTGCTACACCTATGCTTCTCTCTTGCAGACTTGCGTCAATATCAAATTCATTGCAGCGTGCAAGCTAGTCCATGCCCACATCATTCTAACCGGATTCGAACTCGACATCTCTTCGGAAACCAAGCTCGTGACCATGTATGCCAAGTGCGGGAGACTGGCAGATGCCCGCAGAGCTTTAGAGGGAATGGCCGAGAGAGATGTAATATCATGGACTGCTATGATTTCAGCTTATTCCCAGCACAGGCATGACGAGGAGGCGCTGGAACTGTTTTACCAAATGCAGAACACAGGCGTCCGACCGGACAACTTCACATTTGCCACTGTTCTGACAGCTTGCGCTCAAGTGGGAGCTCTGGAACAAGGTAAGGAGGTTCATGGAAGCATAATTAGAAGTGAATTTCAGTCTGATGTGTTTGTGGGAAGCGCGCTTGTAGACATGTATGTGAAATGTGGGGGTATAGAGGATGCAAGGAAAGTGTTTGACAAAATGCCCGACCGAAATGTGGTTTCGTGGAATGTAATGATCGCGGGGTGTGAACAGAATGGACGACAGGAAGAGGCCTTGAAACTGTTTTGCAAAATGAAATGGATGGGTTTCGAGCCGGACAAGTTTACATTTCCCAGTGTTCTCTCTGCCTGTGCCAACTTGGCATATTTGGAAAAGGGCAAGGAGGTCCATGAAGACATAATTAGAAAGGGAATTCATTCTGACGTCTTTGTTGGGAGTGCCCTCTTGGACATGTACGTTAAATGCGGGAAGATAGAGGATGCAGATAAAGTGCTTGACAGAATGCCCGAACGAAATATTGTGTCGTGGAATGTGATGATTGCAGGATATGCACAGGATGGCCGTGTTGGTGAAGCCCTGAGCCTCTTTCGACAGATGCCAGAACAAAGCGTGGTTTCATGGACTGCAATGAGTGCAGGGTATGCACGGAATGGGCATGTTGGTGAAGCGCTGGATCTCTTTCAGAAAATGCCAGAAAGAAATGTGGTTTCTTGGAATGCAATGATTGCAGGGTATGCACAGAGTGGGCATGTCAACGAAGCTCTGGAACTGTTTGAGAAAATGCCTGAACGAAATGTGGTGTCGTGGAATGCGATGATTGCAGCGTTTGCTCAAAATGGGTGTTTCCATGAAACGCTGAATCTCTTTCAACAAATGCAAAGATCTGGTGTGGGACTGGACCGGGTTACCTTTGCCAGTGTTCTCCCAGCATGTGCCAACTTGTCAGTTCTTGAGCATGGCAAGAAGATTCATAAAGAAATTATTCGGAGTGGGTTTGAATCTGATATTTTTGTAGGAAATGCACTTGTAGACATGTATGCCAAATGTGGGAGTGTAGAGGATGCTCACAAAATGTTTTTGAAAATGCCTCTGAAGAACGTGGTGTCGTGGACTACAATAATTGTAGGCTNTGAACGAAATGTGGTGTCGTGGAATGCGATGATTGCAGCGTTTGCTCAAAATGGGTGTTTCCATGAAACGCTGAATCTCTTTCAACAAATGCAAAGATCTGGTGTGGGACTGGACAGGGTTACCTTTGCCAGTGTTCTCCCAGCATGTGCCAACTTGTCAGTTCTTGAGCATGGCAAGAAGATTCATAAAGAAATTATTCGGAGTGGGTTTGAATCTGATATTTTTGTGGGAAATGCACTTGTAGACATGTATGCCAAATGTGGGAGTGTAGAGGATGCTCACAAAATGTTTTTGAAAATGCCTCTGAAGAACGTGGTGTCGTGGACTACAATAATTGTAGGCTATGCCATGAATGGGTTTGGCAAGGAGAGCCTTCAACTTTTTGAAGAAATGAGACTCTCTGGCATGAAGCCCAACCACATCACCTTTGTGGGTGTCCTCTCTGCATGCTGCCATTCGGGCCTAGTGGATGATGCCTGGCGATATTTCATTTGCATGAGTGAAGATTATCACATTACACCAGGAATGGAGCACTATTGCTGCATGGTTGATCTTCTTGGCCGGGCTGGGTGCCTGGATGATGCATACAATTTTATCAACAAAATGCCAATAGAACCCGATACTGTTGTATGGGGATCTTTACTTGCTGCCTGTAGAATATATACAAATATAGAGCTAGGAGAAAGAGTTGCAGAACAACTATTTGAGCTGGACCCTGAAAATGCTGCGCATTATGTGATGTTGTCCAACATCTATGCAGCAGCTGGACGGTGGGATGATGTACAAAATGTGCGAAAAATGATTGATGACAGGAAGCTAAAAAAAGCTCCAGGGTGCAGCTGGATTGAGCTGAACAATTCAATTTATACTTTCCTCACGGGAGACAGATCACACCCACAGACAGACAACATTTATGCAAAGCTGGAGAGCTTGTCTGGGCAGATGAAAGATGCAGGTTACTTGCCTGACATGGACTATGTACTTCATGATGTAGAGGAACAGCAGAAGGAACACATTCTTTGCCACCACAGTGAGAAACTGGCTATTGCCTTTGGGTTTATTAACATGTCCCCTGGGACAACTATCCGGATTGTTAAGAATCTTCGTGTGTGTGGTGACTGCCACTCTGCAATAAAGTTTTACTCCAGGCTGGAAGCACGCAAAATTGTTGTGCGGGACACCAAGCGTTTCCATCATTTTAAAGATGGACAATGTTCTTGTGGGGATTATTGGTGATAGCAATGATCACAAGCTCGTGTGAAAGCAAACTCATGCTTATTATGAACTATTGTATTGGTAAGCAGAGACTTAGTATTGCTTTTGATCCTAAGAAGATGCCGTTTGAAGGATTCTGTGCATTTCTTTATTTTGTTGACTGGAGGAAGCATTGCATAGATATTTTATTGCTAAAGTTACAATAACAGATTTTGATGGCATGTAACAATGTTTATATACAGTGTGCTGATTACATATTACTCTATGCAAATGTTTTGCAGTTTCTCTAATTTAAATTTAGAGCTCGGGATTGTCAGGCAATGGGCTTCTACATGCATCTTTTTTGTCTTTGGAAACTTCGCTACAGCATTCTAAGTGCATTTGTTATCTTGAAAGGAGTATAGGAGGTCGGTGGACAATGAGAGCAGAAACTATCGATCTTCTGAGCATACTTTATGGTCTGGTTATGATGATTTTGGATGTTTACTTTTTTTAATTCTTATTTTCCAAGAATGGTAATGTTTTATCTTATGATGTCAAGTAACTTGCATTTTTCTGCTGTTACAGGATTGGTAAACAGAGTGAAATGTCAGTGGGGACTTGGTTACATGTATTTCATACCTTACCAAGGTTCAAATCCCAGAGATACATGTTTCACTCCTTGTTTCCGTCTTGCAAGTGGGCCATTTCGACTGGTTGGTGCCAGGTGCAAACTCGGGGCGAAGTTGGCTGAATAGATACTTCCCACCCACGGTTTCTTAGCTGAAAAGACCTTTTTAAAGTGTAATATTCCCAGAGTTTGGAAGGGCATGTTTGTTGCGCAATGATAAATAGGAATCATCTTGTTAAAAAAGCAAAAATAAAGGCAAACGAATGGTCTATATAAGATTCAAGAAACAGAATGAAAATTCATTTACCATAAGGTGATGAGTTGAAGGAGGAATCGTTGTGGAAATTGTTATTCTCCACAGCTGAAACCTCAACAAATATTCATTTTGTGCATTGATCGACTATGAAAATGTAGAGGACCTATAGCGATTGGGCTAGGAACTTTGTAAATGTGAGGTGAATGCTTTAAAAATCAACTATGGCATTCATTATTTTCTGCCTTAAAGAGAATGATTGGACTTTTGGTATGCCCTTTTGTATGTATGTGTTAGTGTCAACATTTTGAGATGTTGTTAGCACACATTTCCACCCTCCAATTGAGCTGATAAACCTGTTATAACAGCGATGAAAACTTGGCTAATTCAAGGAGAAATACCTCTTTTTGTTTGGGCTAGTGCTTGCTAGCCTCTAGGGAGAGTCCCTAGGCACCCTTGGTACCTTGCTACTGTCTTTCAAGACTGATTTTCTGCGTCTAAACCTAAAAAACAGCGAATTGTTCATCTTGAACAGCATGTCAAACCTGTCCAAAATGAGAAGAAAATACGATTTCTTCACTTGGAAGGGTCTTGCAGAGTTAACACAATGAATATGGAATAGAAATAGAACAGAAAACTACTCAAAAGATCAATAAAATCACAAAGAATAGTTAAGGAGAATGACAAATCAGATTGCAAAATTCACAAAACACCGGCAAGGAACAAGGTTAGAACACAAACACTCAATTTGTTTATTCATAGGCTAGCAAGAGGGTTGGTTGCGTTACAATTGGCAAGTCCAAAACTGGTACAATGATCACTTTGCTCAAAGAAGAGTCACTAGACTAAGAGAGAGAGAAGAGAACGAGAAATAAGCACTATGCTAGTTGCTCCTAAGAACCGACGAATAACCAATGAAGACCATCCAATATATAGTAGAGGAGTGTGAATAAAATATGAGTTAATGCACATGAGAGAATAAGTGTGAATGAGTAATGCATATGGGTGAGTTATAAGCAAGATTGTATGGAGGATAATTTTAGGTTTCCAACGCATGTTAGATTGCTAAATTTGGCCAAGGGATGAGAGAGTTATGAGTTAAAGGGAAATTCACCTTATTTTTTAGGGATTTCCTAAAATTTAAGAATTTTGCGTTTAAAAGCAATTTAGGGAGAAGTTTTAGAAACTGATTGCATGGAAAGTGAGAATATGGAAAGTGAGAGGAATAGAGTGAAAAAAATTAGCCTTGAGTGGCTAAACCTTCTCTAGAAAATGCCACCTCACCCATGCGTCGCCTCTTTAGCTTAATTAATTCTCATTTAATGCATAATCCTTGGAAAATGCGCCCTTGGTCCATGATGCCGTGTAGATGCCACATCATCCTGATACTTTGTCACTTGTCGAAATCTGAGCTTGCCACTTGTCATTGCTAGAGATGACGATGACTGCTAAAAATAGAAATTTCCAAAAATAGCCATCCGGTCCTAAAAAGTTAAAACTTGTCAAAACTAACCCAAACTCTCCCCAAATGCTCGGAATGACTAGGAGACCACTAACATGTGTCTACTGCTAAAAATAGACACTACTAAAAATAGAAAGTCCTCGCATATCCATGATATTATACTTATTGGATTTGATTTTCTGCAAGAAATCCGAATCCGCAATCAAAATTGACATGGAAGCCTTGGTGCTCAACTTGCTAAAAATAAAACATGTGCCAAATCATCACAGGAAAGGTCCAAAAGACTCAAAATGTCTCAAGAATCAATAATATGTGCTTGGAATATGAATTTAGGGCTTGGAGCTCAAATTGCTAAAAATAAAAAGTTCTTGCATGCTGCCCTGAAAAGTGCTATCAGGTCTAGAATCATGCAAGGACCATCCCTGTATGCTCACAACTACTCAAAGTTGTCAAGAGACCCACTCAAACCGTGTCTCCTAAAAAGTAGCAACACATGTTGTATGTAGACATCTCTCTCAAAATGCATGGGAAACCAAGCTAACTCTACCTCTGAACAAACTAACCTTGTACCGATCATATATTTGTCTTAAATGGAAACCAACCTCTGCTAACCACAAGTACTATCTTTGGGAGAATCTCAGAATGCCAGCCAAAACAATGCATGTTGGCTCTTAACCTTCAAGATTTTCATGAGTGAAAATCTAGGGGTTAACAATGTCGACTTAAGGGGATGTGATCCCCCTGTGGGATGTCGAGAACCATATGAATCTCTATGTCTGTAACAATATTGATCTATGAGAACTCTGTAAAATGTCTCAATGATCATCTGAAAATATATGTACCAACATGTACCCCTCTAAATGTGTGGAAGGAAGGAAGGCCATGTAAGCTGATCAAGAAAAACCTGTAATACCAAATCATGTCCATTGGGCCATGGAGTCAAATCAATATACACTTTCCACCGAAACACTGAAACACAAGGGGTCTCATCCAAATTTGCTACTTGCTACCACCCAAATGTACACTCCTCCCCACGGTAAATGTGTTGATGTCGACACAAGGGAGAGAGTCACTTGAGCAAATGTCAATAATGTAAACACATGTCAAGTGCGAAGGAACACCACCAATAATGACAATGGGTCCTAAGGTACGATCACAACCTGACACTGTGAAAGATGTTCTAAAGTTGAATAGTGCCAAAGATCATCCTATCAAGGCCCAATGATACTCAACCTTGTCGGATGCGAGATAAATGCCAATGAGGCTAATGACTACCAAGGTGCTCTACTTCTGGGTCATCCGTAGATAATGTGTTGAAGTCAATACAAGATGACCTGCTGAGAAGAAGAGCAATGATGTCTCTCTTCCCTCAACGTGAAGTGATAAATCAAAAAGATCTAGATGAAAGAACTAGGTACCATATCTCTATGTTGGATTGGGGGGCGACTGAATCAAAGGAGACTCAATGATAAGAGATGAGGAGACAAAACATAAGATGACACAAGACACTCCTATGTCTCCTCAAACTACCCATTCTAAAGGCTCAATGTTTCAGGAGCAATGACAAAATGGAACCCCCATCCATGCTCACTCTAATGATAGACACAAAGGCTTGACATGTGAAAGATAAACATTCAAAATTTGACCCAGGAATAATAGTTATGGACAACCATTTATTCAAAAAAAAAGGACACACAAGACATGCCCACATGTTGATATAACTTGGTAAAAAATGAGCGACACTTATGCAAAAGACTGAAGTAAATACTAAAGGGAAAAGACACTGTAAAGGAAAAGTAAATTGTTCTAAAATTGCAAAAAATCAGCAAGCTCAAACTATTGAAATGATAACGCAGAAAGGGAAAACAACTGCCCTAAACTACTGAAATGATAATGCGGAAAGGGAAAACAACTACCCTAAACCCAAATTTTTTTACCTCAGAACTGCCATGGTTAAATAATCATACTCAAAGGACCAATGTAACCATGCAGCCAAATGATCAGTTCGACGAGAAAGGTCAACACAGTCAACCTTCCAGGGGGACCAACCATGAAATCTCATATGACCCAAAGTCACCTTGATAGTGAAGGCATAGTTGATGGTTGTTGGTTGATTGTAGGCTGTTGGTTGGGATCTAGAATATGGTATTTCAATAGTAACCAACGTGAAAGCATGAGAGCCATAACTCTTATAATCTATTTGCTGAAATACCTCCATCATCCTCCTCCATTATCCTAAGCTCAACTGGGTCATGATGAACTATGATATCTAAGTCTTGATCAATCTCAAGATCTTGAAGAACAACATTGAGATGTGGAATTGTAAGCAAAGTGTAAGGGATGTCATCTTTTGGTTGAACCAAAAACAATTCCTCTTGTTGTAATGGTATCTGATCAAGTTGTTCCATTGTTGTGATAGGCAAGGATGAAGCCTCTACTTTAATGGGCACATATGAAATCCTCTGTTCACTGATCTCTACTTAGTTAATATGTGGTTCCTCTTCTTGAAACTTTTCATCTTCACACATGGAAGGAACCAACGAACACTTTTGAGTATTCAAATCTTCACCTTCATCTTCTTAGAACTCTACATATGGCTCAAATGGTGCAACTACTGGTTCTGGATCATCTAAAATTGGGCTATCACCCTCATGTTCATCTCTAGGAACTTGATACGATGCAAGTTGTGGTTCATCTTCAATAACACAGACTTCATGCACTTCTGTAACAATTAATGCTAGAAGATCATCGAGTGGAGTTACCTTCACTGATTGGTTTGGGACATGGATTGAAGGGAGTTCACTGGCTGCAAGATAACTTCTTTCTATCTTGATAGCGACAACTTGCGCTTCCTCCGGATTTTGAGGGTCTTCTTTCCCGAGAAAAAAAATTAAAAATACCATAAAATGCGTCAAGATAATAAATCATAGTAACATCTTCGTTAGGCCTTACTTTGTAAGGAATTCGGTTTTAAATTTTGGAAAAACGAGCGTTAAATTGGAAAACAATTTCACTTTCATGCTTTTTAATAATTGAAAAAACTTTGCATAAGAAGAAAATGTCCTTTGTATTTTCCCATCTCTCAGTGAATTTATCCTGGAAGGAATCCCATCTATTAATGGAAGCATCACAAAGCGACTTGTACCATGCTCGTGCCTCCCCCTCAAGGGTCGACACAAACATCCTCATCACCACATCCTCATGTTCCACATCAAAAGTGCCCACCACTTGCAGAAATTTAGCCTAGTGATCCTCAACTGATTCTCCCAACCTCCGTGCACACAAAGGTATGTGTTTAATCCATTTATGTGTAGTAAAGTCATGATGATAATATGAAAACGCAACAAAACTTAGTGGGTCAAAGGAAGAAAATATTCACCTTACCAATGGCCTCACAACCACATCCATATTGTTAGTCTCAGATAAAAAAAAACATAGTTGCTACCCTACTACTAGCTCTAGATGAAAATAAAACGAAAGATGAAGAGGTGGAAGATACACTCACCATAGTGTTCGTCAAAAAATAACTTACCTAAGAACTCATACACTAACTAACTTCGAGAGATGTTCTTGGTGAAGGGATAGTCTTGTTCCGAGAAAGGATGTTATAGTTTGTTGAAGCTCCAAATTAGACCTTGTGAGGGAATCGAAACCGAGAGATATGCGTGTAAGTCCCCTATGGAGTTGTTCCTGTATCTTGTGGAGTCGCTAGGGGAGTTAGGAAAGCTAAAGGAATTAAAGTAAAAAAGCTCATTGATGTCATTGTTACTAAGGCTGACATTTCCCGACAACGACGCCAATTTGTTAGCACAAATTTCCACCCTCCAATTGAGCTGATAAACCTGTTATGACAACAATGAAAACTTGGCTAATTTAAGGAGAAATAGCCTAAAATTGTCACGGGCTAAACCTCTCTCTGTTTGGGCTAGTGCTTGCTAACCTCTGGGGGGATTCCTGTTGATTAAGGTTGGTTGTCATTGATGTCAACTCTTGAAGAAAGACTCGTAGCACAAAGGTTTGGGTAATGGACCCAATATTGTTTGATGTAAATATGACTCATTATTGTTTTGTCATTGTTGATAAGAAGTAAATATGGATGAACTC
>JZKD02S1686984.1:101369-125645 GCA_000966675.3 Picea glauca
TCATTGTAACCATCTTCTTGCGAATGCGAGTAGTCATCACATCTCTTCTCAGAGATAAGTTGCCACCATTCTAGCGAGTCTTTCACTCTGTATTTTTACAGTCTTTGTACATTTCATTCATTAATAGAAATCGTGTATTACTGTATCTGTGTGTTTATGGTTGCATCTCTGATATATTTCTGTTATATTACTGGATATACGCAATATCTCTGTGCATTTCTTTATTATATCTCCTCTCTCATTTCGTGCCGAAAATAATCCGGATCAGTTATATGGTCGATATACATATGGTATATCTTGGGAGGATAGGATATGGGTGGCGCATTTTGACAAAGCAATAGGCACTAATGGTTATGTGATTTAAGTATGTTATATGGTACGTGGTTTTTTTTTGTATGGCATAAGTTAAGGAATATGATGGTCGCACTATTGGATTTTAATGAGGTGATGGTTTCGATACATGGTCTGATTAATGGTGTTAATGAATAACTTGTTGTCATGTACTATTGAATTTAATTGACTATGGGTGGACATGATGGGCATTTACTGCACGTCACCCTTACTCCTTCTGTTAGTCACCACCCTAGTTGGGCTAGTGTTCAACCTTGCTTCTATGGTTATGCTCTGATTTCTTAGCAGAGAGGAACCTCTTGGCCAACTCACATTTTAAGGAATTCGATTATAGGTATGTATTGTTTTGTCCATTCATGAGTCTACTCTGGTTATGAAATGATTACTGGATCAGGTGTATTGGTTTGTTCTTTCCTGAAGTGTTGCAACTATGTAAAAAATTGTGATTTGGAATTAAGCATCGATGGTTCTTTCTGCAATAATCTTGAATTCATAGTGGCCATCCTGGGCATTAGTAGCCATAGGGATTTTCTGTGATCTTTGCTGGTTTATTTGGAGGGTTTTTGTTGGTCTTGGTTGGATGACTTCCCTCACGTGTTCACATCACTATATCCAGTCTCTGGATTTTATGACTTTTAATGGTTGATTTCACAAATAAGGGTTGCGCAGTGGGTTTTCTGTTCTTACTTGTCCTTGTCTTAACCTCAACATTGTGGTTGTTTGATTGAGATCCACGAGGGATATACCCTGTGTGTGTTAAATATATTTACTGGTCAAGTTACAACCTCACTCCTCTATTATAGCCTTCCTGTCATAGGATTTGTTACCTATCCATGAATAAGTCATGGTTCTCTTTGTGTATGCACCATTGGTCTCAAAGGTTTCACCATTACAAGGAATTGGCTTTGTTCTCCCGGTGTTGGCTACAGAACAAACCCTTATCCCTCTAGTATGAATGTTGATAGAGAAAGCAGGCCTGGCCTGTTGGGTTTACTACTTGGTTATTGTTGGATGGTTGTATATTTTCTACTAATTTGAGTACAGGCTCGCCCAATTTTTCATGTGCCAGTCGTGTTGGTTTGGTATCTAGTCACGACCTCTATTATAACAATGGTAAACCCTACATGGTTAATTGCACAATTCAAAACACATAGTCGATCTCCTTATGTTTAATAACTCAGTATTGTTAATTGAGAGGGTCACTACCCCGATTCGAATTGACGCATGGTTATGTGTGGTTGCCACAACTTGTTAGGTCGATTGATTTTTACGACAATGGTGAATTGGTTGGTTGATACACAGTCACTGGTATTTTTTCACTAAGGATTATTTGGATGTTTTAGCTGGCATTGGTTACAATTGCTTAATGTTGCTCAGGCATACCATGTTGTGTGTGTGGTGTTTCCACACAATGAAATAATGGTCAATGTATCTGTTAGTTCCTTCTGGGGCCGAATGATTATTGAAACTGGGATGATTGTAGAAACTACGTCCACTGTATTCTTATTATTGTTTGATTGTATAAGCCCGATTTTTACACAACATAGTTGATTACAATTTGAGTAAATCGAAGAAATACTATATTGGATCTATGGCTCAACACGATGGGTTGAGTTATTACTGTGACCATGCGTTGGTTTTTGTAAAATGGAGATGTTGCATTGTGGTGTTTTGGTGGCTGTGCACTGTGTATAATATGGATAAATTGGGTTCCACACTCAGAAATAGTCATAGATTTTTAACCACGATTATGTGGCAATCCGATTATTTGTTTTATGAAGATAGGCATGTTGTTGATATATCGTTGTGTTGGATGGATGGCCCAGATTTTTAGAGTCACATAGAATTGGGCTTATACAGTGACAAAATTACACTTGCATGATTGAATTATTTTGTGCATAGCTTGTGTTGGAATGGTGGTTGTTATTTGTCTATTTAGATGTCAATTCAGGTTTTGCAATTTAATATGGATTATTGGTCTTATTGCCTCCATATATGTTTAATGAATATCATTGCATTCTAAAGGACAAGCCCGATTGTGGTGATAATATGACTTCATCATTATTTTGGAAACATGACTTTTGGGTGTATTTGTTGATTGAAGTAAGGTGTGGGCAGTGGTTGATTCTGATGGTTAACAGAGTGGAAATGGTTACTATTTTAGCATGGTTTTAAGATGCAAAGTGTATAAATGAAAGGAACAAAGCTCCTTTACAAATTGTGTGAAATTCATAGTGTCTTGTGATGGCACTGTGTTGGACATTTGATTATGAACAATGACCTAGTTAAATAAACAATAATTTTTATTTGGTCACAATGATTGTTGGCTAATGCATCTCCTTTCACAGAATGTTTTATAGATCACTTAATTAATTTCATGAACACTAATCACTCTTCTTCCCTTCCATTATTTCGTTTTTCTCTAATTACAAATCTCGTCGCCTTCCCATATTCATTTTTCACTCCCTGTTCTAAGATTGATTACTGTCAAGAGAATTTCGGTGTTAATGCAGTTGAAAGTGGTTGTGTCTTGTTTGGATTACAGTGATGATTTATTGGTTTACTTTATAGTTGATTGTTGTTGTCATTGAGAAATAACCATGTTGTTTTCCCCCTCATTATATCATGTTTCTCTCAATACAAACCCATCACATATCCCACAACCCTTTTTAACCCCCTGCTCATTGATAAACAATAAACCAATTTGTATGGATTGGATTGCATGAGTCTGATACATTTCTTAGCCAAATCTATTTCATATTTTTAAGAGTTTTCATGTATGGTTATTTAAAATACTATTTTCTAATCAATCATGCATGCATGAATGCATTTTTTCAGTCAAGGTAGCCATGGCCAAGGAAACAGAGGTAGAGGTAATTGGAACAGAGGCCCAAGAAGGCCAAGGTTATCCATACATTTTGATGTTGATTCACAAGCGCTTGGGTAGTTGTTTCAGGTAGGGTTCTTCAATTGGATTGGGCAGGGAGTAGTCCAAACTAGGCCTGAAAGGTCTCCTTTACAAGTCCTGCAAGCTCCCGGTATCCATGTACCTCCTCACGTCTCATTGCAACCTGAGGTTCCTAAAAATGATGGATGGTAGGAGATTGTCCACCCAACAGTCTCCCAACATCGTGTCTGGCCCATCTTTTCCTTGCTTGCTCCTCCACCTATTAACCCCATTGTACAAGCTTCCCCTGACCACTCATGAGTGAAATCCTCCCATGCTAGCAAGATATTGAAAACAAAGGCCCACCATGCCCTTGACAAGGGAAGATCCACAACTGCCCCTTCCTCACCCTCCAATGGATTTGACAAATCCATGTCTTCTTGGATGCATTTGAGGGACGATTGTTCCCACGTGATCAGTGAGATTAGGCCTAAAGCATCTGCACAACCAAAGGAAAATTCAAGAAATATGGTTTTTGAGTCATTGATGACAATTGACTTCAGGAAATTTTGGACAACATGTTTTATTTTGGATATATAAATAATATTTTTGAAAATAATTTCACATATTATGAGCTAAATTTTCCAAAAGTGAATATGTTGATGGGAGACGCAAGGAGGTGTGTTTTACTTAACTAATGGTTATGTTATGTTTGTTATGATTGTTACAAACTAAAGGGAGTCACAAGGGGTCCCACCTACTAGTTATTATTTATTTATGAACTTTCTTATGATTATTACTTTCCCCCCTAACTAAATTTGGTTGAGTCTTTTAATTAACTTAACTAATAAGTTTGTTCAACTACTTCAACCAATTCTGAATTGTTTAAAACAAGGAAAGGGAGGAACAAGAGGAAGATAGAAGAAGAAGCATATTAAGGTTTTATCTTTGAGTTTATGTTGAGATAGTTATGTTTTCATTCATTCATTTATTCATCACAAGAATAATTCTCTTTTATGATAGTAGGGTATTATTGTAGGCAACAATATTCAGGGCTGAATCACATCATTAAGACACTTGTTTTTTCATAGGTGTTGATATATCTTTTATAGTTTATGTAAACTTGTATGTTTGTGAATTAATTTTCATGACTGAAAAAAGCTATTGTGCAGAGTCGAGTGGGAAACATTCTGTGGAAAGTTGATCCAACTTTTAGAGTTCAGCTATGGTTTTCTATTAGAGGTCCTTTGGTATGTTCCAACGGGGATATCTAAGTTTGAATTTGGTCCAAAATTTATGAATGATATTTTGTAAAGAAAATGACTCTTTGGTGAATTTGAATGAAATAAAAGATTTCTTTATATCTCATCTATCTTGATTATCATCTTGGTGACTTTACTTCTATCTTTACATTCATTTCAGCAATTGATATGTGAATAAAATTACATAAAAATTAAATTTCTAGCAAGCTTTTTGTTGATAAAAGACTAGCCTAAGCACTCGTAATTAATACTTGTGAGTTAGGAGGTTATTTTTGTTGGCTATAAACATAGGGTGATATTCCCGTCTACTTTTCTCTAGCCAAGCAGAGTTTGAAAATTCTTGAGTAAGATCATTTCATATCTTTTCATCAACAACACGGAAATGGGAACCATGCTCGTAGCTATCATATTTATGATGGCTTCCAAGAGGATAATACGCCAAAAGGAATACATGTCAAGGGACAAACCTCGATCATGGCTTCAAAGATATTTTATCTAGATGAAATAACAACACTTTGGAAGGAATACATGTCGAGGGGAACGATAGGGGTAGGGAGAGCAGGCTCTAAAATACCTATCAAAGATATCACCATGTCAACTACTAGATCTGTGTCATAAGAAGGGAGATATTTCTTCTCATTCGAGGTTGAATGCATGGGACATGTTCCCACATAATTGAACTGCGATGGGGGGGATGATGATGGCATATAAGGACCATTCAAGGAAGTCGAATGGTTGGCCATCATATGAGGGCCAATGAATGAAAGTTGGTCTATGGTCATTATGATTCCATTGTGAGGGAAACACATCACTCGAAATATTGTGGACACAAAATCTTACATGGAGTAAACATAGTATCACCCAAGGATAAAATTAAATTCCAAGAGGTCATGGACTACCATCACATTGATGTAGAAAATTTCTCCCACCAAATTAACAGGAACATGAGTGTTGAGGAAAATATATGAAATAATCTTACCCAAGCATTTTCATATCTTTCATGTCTAAGGAAAGCTATATGAGAATATCACCCTATGTTTATAGCCTCAAAAATTGTTTCCTAATCCACAAGTATTAGTTACAAAGGATTAGGATGATTTTAAAAAAATAGAAGATTGTTGTAAAATTCAACATTTTTATATAATTTTTTGGATATAACAGATGCAAAAGTAAATGTGAAGACAAAAGCAAAAATAACAAGTCACATATTACCACAGATGAGATAGAATAGAAATCACTTATTTCATTCCAAGAAATCAAAAGAATCGTTCTCTTTACAAAAATCCCTGAGGGAATTTGGACGAAAGTCAAACATAGATGTCCCTGATGAAAACCATACAAAAGTACTTTTGACTGAAAGTAAAAATCTAAACTTTAAAATATGGATCATCTTGCCACATATTGCTTCCCACTTGAATATGCACAATATCCTTTACCATTCATGAAATTTAATTCATAACAGACAAGTCTACATAGACTATCAAAGATAGATCAACACCTCTGAAAACAAGTGTCTGAATGATGTAATTCATCCTTGAATCTTGTTGTCTACAATAGGAACCTATTTTTGTAAAAGAGAATTAGGCTTTTAATGAATTTAAGAATGAATGAAAAGTGAACTATCTCAATAAAACTCAAGAGAAAACCTTAGTATGCTTTCTCCTTCTATTCTCCTCTTGTTCTTCCTTCTCTTTTTTCCTTTAAGAAATCAAAATTAGTTGAAGTAGTTCAACTACCTCTTTTAGTTAAGTTAACTAAAACTCAACTAAATTTTAGTTTAGGGGAGGAATTAATATAATAATAATAAGGGTATTTAATAAATAATAACTAGTAGGTGGGACCCCTTGTGACTCCCTTTAGTTTCTTAACAAAAATAAACATAACTAGTCAATCAATCAAACACATCCCTCCTTATGGATCCCATCATCGTTCTCATAATTTGGAAATTAAACAGTAATGATATTTTAAACCATATCCAAAATATCCAAAAATATTATGTTGTCCAAAAAATTCAGTAGTCAACTGTTCTCAACAATCAATAATAAAATATATTCAAAAACCATATTTTCCACTTTGGGAGGCAATTTTCCCTTTGTTGCTATTGTCTCCCTTTGAATTTTCTAAATTAGCCTTAGGCTGTGTGGAGCCTTTAGGCTTGATCTCACCGATGACATGAGAATAGTCATCTCTCAAGTGCATGCAGGATGAAATAGATTTGGCTGAATCACTTGAGGGAGAGGAGGGGGCAACAACAACTTTTCGTTTATCATGCATATGGTGGGCTTCATTTTTGAATCTCTTGCTTGCGTGGGAAGACTATACAGGTGAGTGTCCAGGGGAAATTTGGACATTTGGGTTAACTGGTGGAGGAGGAGCAGGTAGAGACAAATTGGGCCAGACACGATGTTGGGAGACTATTGAGTGAACAATCTTTTTCCATATGTCATTCTTAGGGACTTCAGGTTGTAATGAAACATGAGGGGGAACAAAGATACCAGGGACATATTAGGGTTGGAAGGGAGGACTTTCTGGCCTAGGTTGGACTACCCCTGATCCAATCCAATTGAAAAATACATCTTGGAAGAGTTGGTTTAACTCTTGTGGATCTGCATCAAAATGTATCGATAATCTTGGCCTTCTAGGCCCTCTGTTCCAATTCCCTCTGCCCTTATTATTTTGGCCATGGCTTCCTTTGTTGAAGAAGCTCATCCTGTATGAAGCATTTATTATCAAATATATTCTTAAGCAAACCATACATGACATCTCTTTAATATGAAACAAATTTTGGCTCAACAATCACATCAGACCCATGCAATCCAATCCATAAATATCATTTAATACGTGTCAATGAGCAGGGGGTGAATAAGGGTTTTGGGATATCTGAGGGGGTTGTATTGAGAGGAAAAGTGATAAAATGAAAGGGAGTAAGAACATGATTATAGCTCAACAAATCATTAAGAAATCAACTGTGTAAAAAAATCATATAAACTGTGACTCATCTCTGTGTCGTCCATTAATTGCTATAATAGATAGTTTCCATTTAATTTTAATTTAATTTTAAGAACAGGGTGTGCAAAGTGAATCTGGGATTATGAGGGGATTCATAATGAGCGAAAAAGTGAGAAAATGATAGGGGATGATAATGGATATTGTTCATAAAACAAATTCAATAATCAATAATCATAATTTTGTATTAGAATCAATCCAAAAAGAACCAACATTCACAGTTTCTTAATTGTATATCAAATTGTTTGATGTTCCAATAATTAAATTTCCCAGAATTCCTCAATTCATAACAGTTTGTGCAATCATAAATTATAAACAAAACAACACTTCCATTCAAAAGTCCTATTTAAAAAAGCAATGATCCTTTCTTTATTTCCTTTCTTTTAAAAATAATCAAAAAATGCACAACAATATGCTCGACATCGATCCCTGATAATCCATAATGCATCACGATAGTAATCAACATACATTGTTTACCAATTAACAATTGGGCCCAATTAAACTGTACAGATGTCTCTTTTCAAATGCGAACAAAATTCAAAATATGCTCAATTATACACAGTCCTCATCATATCAATCGACGAGGTCTTGCAATGAAACAATAGTAAACCAAAACATAAAACCCGAGCCTTATCACTGTGGATATAAATTCCTTCTAAAACAATTGGTAGTTTGTGCAATGTTCCAATATAATATATGAAGTGAATATAACCAACTACACACAGGCATCATTTTTTTTAAACTGGCCAGAACCCTCATCAGGATTAGCAAAACCACATGGGTGTTTCCATTTTCAATCAAGATCATGCTAGTAAAAACGCAGTGAGCAAAACCATAATGAGTAGGAAGACAACCCTTGACTGTGTGCAAGTTCATGTTTCATTATTATTAAAAAAAATTAACCATACAAGGATGAGACAAAGACTCGATAATAGAGAGTGTTTTCTTTTCAAAAAGACCTCCATAACCATTTCACTAATACCCAATACTAGACAGCCCAAGAAAGTGCCCGAGGTGAGAAAATACGATGGAGTCTACATCAGGATCTGTAAAAAATCAAATGCAGGGAAGAAACAAGAGTTCGTTCATCCTTATCATCAACACATAGAGCTAAAGGTCTTCCGAGACTTATCAACCACGGAAAAAAATACCTTTCGAAAAAGACATAGCAGTGAGCCACACAATATTACTTATTACTCCAAGTCTAGGCAATGAAACCAATAGTTAACCACCGAGGAGAGTAAATATGGGTAGGGTAAAATAACCAGTGCACATGGTGCATTTACCAATTGCAGAGGGAAGATGAGGGTTGACTTAACAGTGGCAGTTATAAAAAAAAACACAAATATATAAAATCTCTATCCAATACTTAAGATTCAAACAACTTGAAAACAACACTAGTGAGGACACACTCATCATTTTGAAAGAATTCTCAAATACAAATTGTATCAATACACAACCATACATACATGTATTAACATTAGGGACAACCAAGACTGGATCTTGGGATACTTCAGTGAAAAGAGAGTGAGAGCGGGCCAGCGACCATGACTTGGGGTTTGAAGAAATAACATGACAGTTGTTGGAAATTCCTTTGTGACTGGGAAAGGGTTACCACCATGAGTATGAGGGAACGAAATAACTGAGAGTAATAAACAGAAAAAAAACCCTCCATTGTCAACACACAACCATATTGTACCACTGTTCACTTATTATAATGTAGAGACCCATCATGATACTAAATTGACCAAGAAACAACCAATGCGCAACTTAAAATACTCATTTCTTTGCTTGCAATCATAAACATTTTACAGTCATCACAGAAATCCATAACACACATCTACATAGTCGAAATTCTCAACAACACACAGAATCCAAGCATCACTGAGCCATCATTTGTTCATACAACAGAGAATACCTCATGGATGGAGAGAAAAAGAATCATACCTATGGAAAAACACTTAAATGGTGAACTGGTCAAGACTTCTTTCTTCCAAGATCCTGAAAATGCGGAGCTTCACAACCAACAGAGTTAAAAATGAAACAATCCAACAATGCTAGTATGACGGGTGATAGGGGAAGTATGGAGTGACGTGCAGTAAATGTGCATCGCTTCCATCACCTTGCCTATTCAATTCAAAGTACGAGACAACCCAATAAGAATCACATTCACCAACAATTAAACCATGTATTCAATGCCAAACCATCATGAAATCTGCGACGATATCCATTGCATAGTGCACCACCCAATTTCATTTACATGTTAAGCCTTGCAATAACTCCATGCCATAATACATATTACAATGCTATATGCACCCTATTCAAATCTATTGAAATTCACATAGTCCACTAACCAACAATATCATAATATTTAGGACTAACACTAATATCCTTTAACTTTTCCATTCGAACTTGCATATAGTCCTTTATCATAGCTCAAACATATAACTTCTTTCCCTTTGTTACCTTTTAGGATTTTTTCATAGGTTTTTTTCTTTGTTTTCATCATACTACCATTAAAATATCTCTTGCATATATGTGGCTAGGTGATTGATCATAAGCTTAAATCATAAAAACTATAAATAACATGCTCCTCATAACCATAAAACTATTTTGTATCGCAGAAATCATTCCACAAAAGGCATCATCCACCTATTATCATGTCAAATGAAACCAAGACTGCATCGTCACAAAATGTAAGACTGTGTAGGTAGCATAAAAAATAGCAGCAAAACATGTATAATATGTCTATCCTTGTGACTCTAGGCTACAAAGGGGTCCCACCTACTAGTATTATATTAATAACATAGTTAAATAATAGGGCTTAAGCAACACTTTGCGGGCGAAATTCATCGTTACGATTTTAATCGTCAACAAACTGGAGACTCCATAGGGAAACCTGTTTCCAACAGATTAAGAGCTCAGAATGTCTGGTTTCACAGACCAAGTAACATCAGATCAAGAAGATAGAAATCATAATCATTATGCTACAGGGAGAAGTGAGCAGATTTAATGGAAAAATGACCGAGAATTTGGGAATAAATCATGGAAAGTGTTAAGTATGAGGGGGTTTTTCCTTGTAAGCATAATCATTCAACTAAAAATTGTTCTTGACTTCAAGGAGAATTTTTTTATGAACTTGTTCTTTTGAATCTCGAAATGGATGAAGAAAAGGAAAGAAGAAGCAGGATAAAACCAACTATCTCATAAAACAACAGTGAAAGCAGATAACAATTTCAATGATTCCTTCAAGGGGAACATCATGACAACTGTGTAATATTTATTGTTATTGATTAACAGTAATTTGTTGAAGCGTCGTTGTGGAAAAAATAATCCAACATTTTATTTTTGACAAAAATTGAAGTCAAAAGAACAAAATCAAGAAATGTCATAACATAAATGAAACAACAACATTGAAATAAGAAGAACTGAAATGACAGAAAATGAAATAACATAAATGGAAAACTACTAATGTGAAAGCAAAAATGAAAAACTACTAATGTAAAAGCATAAATGAAAACTACTATAATACAGAAACAATACAAACACTGTTAAACTCTTCAATTTGGTTCGACGTAATGTTTTAAGTGGGAATTGTTAGTGTTGTAGGAAAACCATCGCTCTTGTAAGTACTTTAGAATATAAGAATTTGCACCCAGGACAAAAACAATCTTAAAATGACCCACCCATAATTTTTGAAACTTTGAATATCTTCCTCTATTAGCATGAGCTAAATCCCACAATAGTACCTTCTCATTGACTTTAAATTTGACATCTTTGACACCCTTGTTGAAATATTTTTTAACAGTTTTCTATATTCTTCTTATACTATCCAAAGAAAACGTCCTTTTCTCCTCTAAATCCAAAAGTGCATTCATTCTTTGAGAAACATCAAAAGAATTTAATTCTTCAAATTGTAGCATTAACCTTAAGGAGGAAAGTTCTAGCTCAATAGGCAAAATGGATTCTTGACCATAAGCAAGTTGGAAAGGAGTGAAACTAGTGCTCACCTTGGTGGTAGTTCGATCTGCCCAAAGGGCATAAGTAAGGAGAGTGTGCCATTGACGAGGCTTATCTTCGATAAGCCTTTTGATAATTCTTACTAGATTCTTATTGGTAGACTCAGCCTACCCATTTCCTTAGGGATAATAAGTTGATGAGGTAAAAGGTTTAATCCCCAACTTAGCTACAAATTAGGTCAGCTTAGAAGAAATAAAATCAGGACCATTGTCTGTAATAATTTCCAAAGGAAGAGCAAATCTGGAAAAAATATTGTTTTCAAGGAAAGAAATCACCTGCTCATCTGTCGAATGTTTAACCGGGACAACTTCAACCCATTTTGTAAAATAGTCGGTGGTTTTCAAGATAAAGACTTATCTTTCTAAAGACGAAGGATTAATAGGACCAATAAATTCCAAACCCCATTTTGAAAAAGGAAAGTTTGGGAGGATAGGTTGTAACGGCATGGCTGAAAGGCGATATTTCCCAGCAAATTTCTGGCACTTGTCACAAGATCTTGAAAAAACTTAAGAATCGCGAAAGATTGAAGACCAATAGTATCCTTTTATGATAATATTGAAAGTAGTGGTTTTAGAATAAAAATGGCCTCCTACATGAATAACAAAATATGAAGAATCATGAGTTTCTTGTAATAGTTTATGTGCTTCCTCATTGTTTACACATCGAAGCAACATATCATTGATAGATCTTCTAAACAATAAGTCTCCTATAATGATGTATCTGAAAGATTTGAGATGGACCTTTCTTTTTTGATGAGTGTCTAAGTTATCTGGACATCCTTGATTTTGAAAATAGTAAACCAAATTTTTATACCAAGGATGTTTAGACATAGGAAGGATTTGATTATCAATGTAGAACAATGTTGATAGAGTGTTATCATGTTCATCAATTTCTTCACTAGTTTCAGCATGTTGAGCTAAGTGAAGGGATAAATCATGTCCCTTGTTGGTGTTAGAAGTCATGATAGTTAAATCATGATCCTGGGTCTTGGCAAGCCAATGTGAAAGATTCCATGAAAGATAAGTTTGTGAGAGCAAAAACATGACAGTGGGTATAGAGACTTTTACCAACATGTTCTTACCTAAGATGAAGTGGTGAAATATTTCAACAACTTTAATAAGAGAGAAAGAATGATTTTCAATAAAAGAATATTTAAAATCATCATCAAACAAGATTTGACTCATGTAAGATTGTTGGCCATTGACCAAGTTTTGAGGAAAAATTGGTCGGGTTTGACCACTTTTGGACTTCGAAAGGCTATTCGAAGATGGAGTGCCCAGGCGGAGTTGAGATCACGGGATCTCACTTATTTTGTTGACCCAGCAAGGGTTTCATTAGGGTTTTTGTATTAGGGTTTTGGGATGTCGGCCCGTGAGTTTTTCCTATGATTAGGCATTTTTGGAAGGGATGTAAAAGTATATATAGGAAGGAATGTAATCTAGAAAGTGTGGAAGCTTAGTGCAAGAAAAGTAGTATCTAGCTAAGTGCAAGAGGCAAGTAGTTTTGAGTTTCTTTGTACAACAAACCGTGTATGTAAGGCTCCGTGCCTCATAAAGGAGTTGTCTTTGTTCCTTGACATGATTTTGGGAAGGTCGATCTAGTGCGCAGTACGTAGATCACCTTTCTAGTGCAAAGCTTGGCTCTGTGGCTTAGTTCATAGGAGAAGAGGAATGTAAGATATTGAAGCCTGATAAGAAAAAATAAGCAGTTGGTCGATGTAGCCCCACACTAGGGTGAACCACGTATATCATGTGTTGATGATTTTCTTTATGTTGTGATATTTATGTTGTAGATCTGTTTAGTGCATTGATTATTATGAATGATAGATAGATCTATGAATTATTAGTGATTTGTATATGTTGAATGTGTTAGATATGATTTATGATGCTAAGTGTGATGTGTATTTTGTCATTGTTACTGCATCGATCTATACTTAGGGTTTGATCTACGATGTGAATAAAGCTAATGAATTAATGTGTGTTGTTCCTAAGTACTTTGTGAAGTGTTATAATCATATATCCGTGTCCCAGATTGATTACAGACACTTGAGTCCTGTAGCCCCCCCCCTGCCTCTACCTCGGGTGAGACTTCACCTACCTCGCAGGTGTTTCCGAAAGGGCTGGTAGTTAGGGTTTTGTTGGTGTGTTGTTGAAGCATTGAACCCTGGGTATGCCCCTGTGCCAACAAATGGTTCTTTTTCTAGGTCGTGAGACTGTGATTGGTGGGAACTAAAAGAAAAGAGAATCTTTGTGTGATGATCTATTGTTGTAGTGCACAATATTCTACTTGACTTGCAAAGCAATGTGCTAAGAAAGAAACCCGATTTGAAGAAAAGAGGTAAGATCTTGAAAAAGGTAAAGTTTTGTGCTTTGATAGAGTAAGATAAGTATAAATTTTTGTTTCGAAAGCATGAATCTAGGTATGTTTGATAGATTTTGTCCTAGCCTGAAAGCTAGGGTACAGTTAGAAGAAAGAGTTGATCTGAATAAATTTGATAGAACTAGATAAAGATATGTTATTCCTATGCATAGAAAGAATTTTTGGACTAATGAATGGATGCAAGAACCTAGAAAGAATTTTTGTAGATTGCAGGTCTAGCACTGTGATCCAAGTGTGCAGTACAGGAGAAGTTGGGGAACTTACAAGAGAAAGAGAGGATTGACATTATGTTATAACTGCAGAAGACTGGGACATCTTGCTAAGGAATTCTCTGGTATAGGTCCTATTTGTCTATGTTATAAAGTTCTTGGTCATGAAGTTGAGGACTTCCCAAGGATGATGGCTAAAGTTGAACAAATGAACATGAGTCAAGAGAATAAGAACATACTAGAGAATCATAAAGATAAAGAATTAGAGAAAGATCATACTATGTTAGTACAGTTAAAATAAGCAATTAATGATCACGAAGATATCAGTTTACCAGAGATCTTGAAAGAAAAACAATGCATAAATACAAGAATAGGAGACCTCGACATAGACTGTGTCCTGGATGAGGAAACACAAGTGAATATTGTGACATAAAGAACTTGGGAAATTTTGGGAAAGCTTAATGTGGTACCTTCACTGGGAAGGATAAGCTTGTTTAAAGGAAAGATGATAACCCTATGTGGAAGAGTTACTAATGTACCTGTCATCAACCATGGAACATCGACAGAAGAAGAATTTGAAGGTATTAGGTTTGTTGAGAACAATGCCCCTTTTCCTCTTTTGTTAGGAATGAATTGGATCAAGAAGGATTAGATTAGAAGGAAAGAAGAGGAAGAAGCTACATAAAATAAAAAGAAAGAACTAAGGGATCTCATATCTAGAAACATAGATTGACTAATAGAAGAACGAGAAGTTGAGTTGAAACAACAAAAGACCAGAGAATTAGCTATCGAGGTTGAAAGAACACAAGAAGGTTTGAACAACCTATCCATACAAGAAACAAGAATATCCACCCAGGAAATAATAAAGGAAGGGATATTAACTTCAAACCCTTTGAGAGCACATCAACAGCGTGAAGCTACCATGCTAGGAGAAGATAAGAATAAGAATAGAAAGAGGAATCCAGAGACTCGGATCACAAGAAAGAAGGCAAGGAAACTCAGTAAGAAGAAATCCAAGTTAGGAAAGTTATAGGAAGTTCCAGAGAAGACTTCACAGAAGACAGGCTTGCAGGCTCTGAACCTCACTAGAACAACAGCACCACACAGAATGGGACTTCACCCCAGCGAAGCTATATGACCGTTGGAGGCACCCCGACCATTAGAACGATGCTCCAGAACGACTAAGAAATGAATTTATGGGAAAATAGACCACGTTTGGGACATTGAGATTGTGCCACAACGGACTGATTCGTATTGATTGAGGCATTCCTGTCTTTTGGAGGAATCCATTACGACGCTTGCTTATTTAACCCATCAGACATTGCACTAGAACTAGTTTTTTCTACCTGTGATTATCTGAGATAGGAAATGAAGTGATTATGTGTCTCGAACAGTGTTATCATACCTTGCCATCTGTTTTTTACCCTGCTATCCATTCACCTACCCAGACTTATTTGTTAACAGTGAGAATGTTGACTGAGCACACCTAACTAGAGAAATCTATTGAAGAAGTTCTGAAGAAGTTTACAGATTATAAATCAATGTCTGAGGGAGTACAGGCATTTTTGACCAGGGGACTACAGGCTTCCCCTTCGACTGGACATCGCTTGAAACATACTAACCCTACTACTGAGAAGCGAATTAAGCATCGTGAGGATATGGATAACACGAAGAAGATCTCGTCAATCTTACCTGATTACATCCTACATTTGGCTGGCATGGTTAGCCATGACAACATTCCACAAGACTTCGAGTATACATTTATCACTACATACATCCCAAAGGGGATACGCGTAGAAGAAATCCAGTTGGGACAGATCCTAACATCAAAGAACAATGATTTCAATATTGACGACAGAAAGAACTACGTGACACTCATGCCTCATAGATATTTGATGAAGATGAATGGGAAGAAGCCCTGCATAGTCTCCCAATAGTGGATTAAGGAGCTCGCACAGTCCATGATACTGAACATCATGAATATTCCTCACTTTGGCCGACATTAGGAGGTTAACTCTTGCATTAAAATCCTTTTGTCGTGTTGTCACAAAGGATATCCGTGGCTCGAAAATCACATTAATGTGGATCCGATGCTGATCCACCTGATCACAGGACTGAGCATGAAGGGTCTTGACCCTCAACATTTTTACCCAGGGAAGACTTCAGATCTCTCCCTGGCACAACACATAAAGGAGGCATATGATAAAGTTGAGAAGGGAAAGAGAGACTACAAGGTAGCCTCTATCTAGGATGGTGCAGTGCACCTTGCTTGCCAACTTATAGATGGTAATATCATGAGAAAGAACCACCCCATGCAGGTCACTTGGTTCATGGTGGACCTCACACAGAAGTGCATGGAGGGGATGCAAATGAACTGGGTGATCTACCTCATCAACAAGCTTGAGAAACACTGTTGTGAAGTGTAGGATCAAGGATACAAGTTCCATTTCAGTTGGTTGTTGGTGTTGATCATATTTGTCGCTTGGAAAATGTCGGAAGGAGCTGCCTTCCCAGACATAGAACCTTTGGAGCCATTGGCCATGAAGTTCTCCACTCTATGATACGTGAACAACATGTCAAAGAAATGGTAGTCGAATGTAGTGTTCCACGCCTACTATCAACAGCTAAAGGTTTCCATAGAATCATTCACTCGCATGATTCCGTGAACATTGCACCAGTACAAACCATTAGCTAAGTTTCACGCAGATCGAAATTTCATTTATATCACTGCGCGCAGGGATGAGAGTAAGGAGAAATTATAGTCCTACTATAAGTTGACTGACAAAGATATGGAAGATATCACCAAGGAGTGGTTGACATAGTTCCTTGTACCATTCGATGATGCAGAGCTCTCCAACCCTAACATCATCAAAATCCCCTTGGTCACCTTAGTTGATCATGTCAGATAGATCAACGCAAAGAAGAAGAACAAAAAGAAGGAAGTCCAAGACATAGAGACTGATGAAGAGGACATCGCCTTTGAAGAAATTAGACCTAGATCATCTGCCAGAGGAGGAGGAGATGAAGTAAATCAAGAAGTAGGAGGGGAAGAAGAAGAAAATCAAAGATAATGCGAAGCTACACCACCAAAGGACCCACCTACCGAGACAGAAAAATTGAAGAAGAGGAAGGGTTCTCCACAGAAACCCTCAACACGAAAGAAGACTCACTCAAATAAGGCCCATCTAGAGGCTACACTCATAGAGGATGACATTAGTCTAGTCCGCGGAGAAATGGAGGATGTGTCTGAGAACTTATTACAGAGATATGCCACAAAGCAAGAAGAGTTGTATGCAAGAGTTGAGAAGGAGTTGAAGGAGATATAGCGAGCTATTCAAGTTAGTCACACAGTGCCTACTGTGCCTTCCTCGTCGGAGACTGTAGAGTTGGGGGATGAACTATCCCAACTTCAAAGACTTGCAGATGCAATAGAGGCTTGGCTTCAGCGAGTCCAAGAAGAAAAGGAACAAGCCACAAAATCCTTGAAGAAATAAAAACAAGATATCTTGGAGCAATTTCGAGTTGCGTGGTACTATGTAACCACGTATGAAAACAAGAGAGATGAGTTGTGAGAGATGCTCGAGGGAGACAAAGAGAAAATACAAAAGGAAAATGACCAGCTGCTCGCAGAGAAGACTACATTCAAGGAATTTTTGAGCAAATCACTTCACTCTGTGCCAAGCTTGACATAGGAGGATTATGATGCAGTTGAGGTCCAAGTGACAAAGTTTGATGAGGCCGTTCAACAAATTCAAGCAAGGGTAATGGAGCTGGAGATTCAACCAGTACCAATCACTCTGCAAGAAGTGCACGATCAAAGGGAGGAAGATGCTAAGAGTGTAGTGGAAAGAATCATAATCCTTGCCTCAGAATGCAAGCAGCTAAGAAACAAAAGCACGTAGACCTACGAACACCTCACGGAAGACCCATAGCTTAGGAAGTTGGAAGCACAGCTACAGGAGGTGCAACAACAGGCACTGATAGTTCAAGTGTAGATGAAGTTGCTCACTATAGTCGAGAGAATGAAGAGATCACAAGAACAACGTGTGGTCCAACATCATATTACTACCATCTAAGGCAGAGTCATGGGAGTCACACGGAGGCTACAAATGGTGCGGGATGAATCCTGCATGGTGTTTGAAGAGATCGAAGGACAAGGCTCCCAGCTAGACCAAGTGGTTGTGACAGTGGAACAACACCTGGAAGGGCTTTTTACCAAGAAAGTACTCTAGGAGCTCCTTGAGTCGGAGGCTCAGGAAAAGCAACAGGTCAAGGCAACTCGAGCTAATCTTGAGGCCTTCGAAGCAGTGTTTCCTAGAACTAATTGACTCGGGACGAGTCACGGGTGAATTTTGGGGGCCTATTGGCCCTCGACCAAGTTTTGAGAAAACATTGGTCGGGTTTGACCACTTTTGGACTTCGACAGGCTGGTCAAAGATGGAGCGCCTAGGCAAAGCTGAGATCACGGGATCTCACTTATTTTGTGGACCTTGCAAGGGGTTCATTAGGGTTTTGGGATGTCGGCCCATGGGTTTTACCTATGATTAGTCCTTTTTGTAAGGGATGTAAAAGTATATATAGGAAGTAATGTAATGTAGAAAGTGTGGAATATTAGTGCAAGCTAGTATCTAGCTAAGTGGAAGAGGCAAGTAGTTCTGAGTTTCTTTGTGCAACAAACTGTGTATGTAAGGCTATGTGCCTCATAAAGGAGTTGGCTCTGCACCTTGACCTGATTTTGGGAAGGTGGATCTAGTGCACAGTGAACAAATCACCTGTCTAGTGTGAAGCTTGGCTCTGTGGCTTAGTGCACAGGAGCAGAGGAATGTAAGAGATTGAATCCTAATAAAAAATAAGAAGCAGTTGGTGGATGTAGCCCCACACTGGGGTGAACCATGTATATCATGTGTTGATGGTTTTCTTTGTGTTGTGATATTTATGTTGTAGATCTATTTAGTGCATTGATTATTATGAATGATAGATAGATCTATGAATGATTATTTCTTTGTATATGTTGAATGTGTTAGATCTGATTTATGATGCTAAGTGCGATGTGTATTTTTTCATTGTTATTGTGTCGATCTATACTTAGGTTTTGATCTATTATGTGAATAAAGATAATGAATTAATGCGTGTTGTTCCTAAGTAATTTGTGAAGTGTTATAATCACATATCTGTGTCCCAGATTGATTATAGACACTTGAGTCCTGTAACCCCCCTGCCTCTACCTCAGGTGAGACTTCACCTGCCTCACAGGTTTTACTAAAAGGGTTGATAGTTAGGGTTTTGTTGGTGCATTGTTTAAGCATTGAACCTTGGGTCTGCCCCTCTGTCGAAAAATCCATTGGTTTTTCGTTACCTTGTTCATCACCTTGTATGAGGATAGCATAAACTGCTTCCTCTGTGGCATTAGTATATACCAGAAATTCTTTCTCAAAATATGGCTTCGCCAAAACTGATGCAGAACTAATTTTTTCTTGATCTGTACACAATAATTTTCGACATCATCTGTCCAAGAAAAGGAACGATCTTGTTTAATTAGATTATGAATTGTCTTGACCATCATAGAAAAATGAGGAACAAACCTACGGACAAAGTTAATAACACCCATAATAGCTTGAACCTCCTTCTTGGAAGTGGGAGCAGGAAGATTTAGGGTAGCAACAATCCTTTCAGGATCAATGCTTATTCCTAAATCAGAGACAATGTGTCCAAGGATATTTCCCTTGGTAACACCAAAAATAGACTTAGAAGGATTTAGAGAAATGCCAAATTTCCTCCATCACATGAGAACTCTTTTAAGATGACCAAAATGATCTAATTGGTTTTAGAATACACAGTTAAGTCATCAAGATAGATCTGAATACTCTTGCCGATCAAATTGTCAAAATCTATTTGCATAGCTCTTTGAAAAGTGGCACCTTCATTAGATAAGCCAAAAGGCATACGTTCATAAGTAAAAGTGCTCCAATGAGTAATAAAAGTGGTTTTATATTTATCTACCCTTTTTACCTTGATTTGATTGTAACCAGAAAAACCTTCAAGTAAGGACATCATCTATGACCCTGCAACTTGCTACAAAATCATTTTCATATTAGGGAGAGGAAAGTGATATTTTATACTATCCTGATTCAATGCACGAAAATCTACACATAATCTGATTTGACCAGTTTTTTTCCGAATGGGAACCAAATTGGAAACCCATTCATAATACTTAACCACAAAAATGATCCCATCCTTCAAGAGTTTTTCCAACTCCTTTCAAATAGTTGCTTCCAGTGTAGGGTTAATGGGTCTTTGTTTTTTCCTAACTGGTTTTATTCCCTCCTTGATAGGAATGGCATGTTGTATAAGAGAAGGATCAAAACCATGAAGATCCTCAGAAGACCAAGAAAAAACATCTTGAAATTCACCAAACAACTTAGCGAACTTCAATTTTTCTTCATCAAAACATTGGGCACCTATTTTAACATTCTTTGGAGACTCGGGTGTTCCAATGTTCAAGGAAATGGTTTCACCAACTTTCCTTTTTGACTCCTCTTCTTTATGTTTCTCTTTGTTGCCTACATCAGTCGATGAAAGTGAAATTTCTAGAGGATTCAAGCCTTTAGGAATTTTGTTATCTTCCATTGATATAATTTCCTTAGGCTTATAAGGTTCATTTTGAATGAAAGAACAAATTCTCTCATCACTAGGTAAGACCTGCCATGACTCTATATTGTCATGGATGTGTGGACGATACATAGATCAAAAGGTACAATCAGGTCTTTTTGGCAGAAGTTTCTTAGTAGGAGAGGTTGCAAAAAAAGCTAATCGGCCAGCCATTGAGTTCAATTACCTTTTAACATGAGCAATGTTGAAGGATAGTAAGTTCGATATAATTGCCCAAATAGTGTGGGTGTAGCGTTTCACTAACTTGTTGCTAGGAGATTATATCTTATGTACAAGGTTTACAACAAGTTAGGAATCTGCAAAAATTGTAAGGTGACCACAACCCAGATTATAGGCATTTTCAATACCTAACAATAATACTTCAAATTTAGTGACATTGTTCATGCAAGCAAACTCTAACCTATAGGAAAAGTTATGAATTTTACCCATAGGAGAATACAAGATAATACTAGCTATGTTTCCTTCATTGGAGCATGAACCATCAAAGTGAATATGCCACATCCCATCGTCTAATTCAATTTTTTCCAAGGTAGTGTTGTCCTCATCAAAAAATATGGAATACACTCCTAGGTCTTCCTCGACATGATTCAGATTGGGCTATGGGACACTTTCTATGTAAGGTGAAATTCTCCCCTCTCTTATGACTATGATGTTTTTACCATTCCGAGGAATGGATAAGTGTGTCCTATTGAGTGAGAGGTATCCACCCATCAAATCTTTCCAATCTCTTCCTAAGATGATCGAGTAATTACTCATTGGCATACAAATTACCTGAATATTAAGGGTTGTCCTTATTTCAAGGTGCGCGCACAAAACCAAGGTCGCATCCTTGATTTCACCTATGATCGTTTGTTGTAGAATATTATAAGAGAGAATGCTTCTGGCATTTTCATTTGTACAAGAAAATCTTGGCTCTTCCATAATAATCGTCAACATTACACTTGGACCCAAACCGTCGTCATTGAGGTAACAATGGGCAATCTTATCCATAATATTTACAGAAATATAAAACGGGGTTTTTTTTATAGGGTGTCTAAAGTTATGTACACCTAATTTTTTTATAGATGAATCCTCTTCATCTATCTCTTCATAGATGTTGGCTATAATGGAAACTTTTCCTTCCATGAAATTTTTTAGATTCTCCTGTTGTTCAAGGATGAAAACCATGTCCAAGAGGGTTGCATCTGCTTTGATGTTGGCCAACTAATTTAGAATGTTGTATTTGGAAGAGGGAAGAGGGGAGGTATTTCCTTGAATGTTAGGAGCCTTAGGAACCTGAACAGTAGCAGCTGGTGAAGATGAACTTGGTCTAGAAGAAGTACGGGGAGGATCATATTTTCTTTTGGGAGAATATGATTTATTCCTAGTATTTATGATCATGACATCCTCTGGTTCTGAAAATTCTAGGACAAAAATAGTAGTTTCAGGTCTCTTACCAAAGTTTTATCTCTAGAAATCTTCTTTAACTCACATGTACTTTCCTCATGGTTTTCCTCACAAAAGTTACGCCAACTACGAGATAGCTTTAGGATGAAAATTATTTTCATTTAGATTTCTAAAGGGAGGTGCAAAAGAAGATGAACCTCCAGGGGTAAGAGAGGGAACATTTCCTTTACATTCACATGTTATCATTCGATTATTCATGTCTTGTACAAGATGTAAGAGGGTGGACATGTCTGTATGTTTAACTGAGTCTCCCTTAGGAAGACCCGCCCTTTCAAGTTGTTCTTCATACTCTAAACAGGTGTGCAGAGCGTAACCAAGGTTATCAATGGATTTTTCCTCAAGCCTATGAAGATAGGGGGAAGGTGATGCATTATAATATTTAATGAAAGCGTCTTGGTTCTGAGGGAAAATGAGTTCAAGGATTTGGTTGTATAATTTGGTGAAACGCAAGTTGAAGGACTTGATAGTCTCACCATCCTTATAAGTGATGTTATTGTACTCCCATAACTTATCGGCTGGGATTTTGGATTTCCTATAGGTAGATTTGAACCAATAGACTAAATCCTCCCAAGTATATATATTCCTAGGAGGGACATCAAATAAATCGGATGCAACCTTCCCTTCAAGGGAATTCACAAATAAGCGCATACATGTATCATTATCATTGGCACCTATGTTGTGACAGGAATTAGAAAATTCCACCAAGTGTTCATTCGTAGTGACAGTGTTATTCCCTAAAAACCTAGGGAGATGTTGTTTGAATTTAGGAAGTGGACGAGTAGCAGGTGCTAGGTTAAGAGGGGAGGAAACATGCCACGGGGTAGTTGTAGCATCTTCTTCAAACTGAAAAATCCCATACTTTTTAATGACTTTGGTGGTGTTTGTAGTATATTGGACAGGGACTTGGTGACTATATAAGCTACCAATCACTAATGAAGTTGAATATTGAGATGAAGAAGAAACTCTAGTGCCACTAGATCCACCACTAGATGCCATCTTGTGAATGATAGGTAAAGGAAAGAAACAAGAAATAGATGAATCAGACAAAGTTCTCCTTAGAGAACTTTGTTGGGTTGACAACACAATGTTCCTTCTTCCTATTTAAGCAACATGATTAATTTCCAGTGATAAACCTCTTCTTCTCCTAGAAATATGAGGTTCTAAGGACATGAAAAGAAGATCAAAACTGTAGGAAAAAGAAAGTTATGTATGATTCCTAAGCTGTCTTTTCCTAGCTTCCCAATGTTCTTGGGCACTTGTATCTTATTCAATTGCTTCCCATGAGAGATTAAGATAAACCTAGGTATTAGCAATATCCAAGATGGTATTAAACAAGTTTAAAGAAATGTTGGTCTAATATTGAAGACCGGGCTCAATATTGGGCTACCTTGCAATAGGTATAGTCATTAAGAAATGAAATAGTGAAAGAATCAATATCAGGAATGTAAATATATTCAATGATAAGAAATCATAAAAAAAACAACCAGGGAGATATGGGTGGAATCACGAAGGTGGGTTACACTTTCGTGATAATCTGGTTTCCAAAATTTCGAAAAACACATTTTCGGCCGAACTATATATATTTTTCGGCTGAAAGAACATTTTTTCGGCCGAACTATTGTTCGACCGGAAACATAAACGTCAAATCGAACGGAGCCATTACGGGGCCCTCGATTTGCATGTAAAAATTTGGTCGGCCGGATATTTTCTTTCCGGCGATAAGTTTTCGGCCGAAAAATATCTCGGCCGAAAGATTGTTCGACCGAACAATCTTTCGGCCGAACTATTGTTCGGCCGAAAGATTTTTCTATATAATTGCCACACATCCGTGTAAAATGTTTCGAATTTTTTTGGTTGTGTGAGGCTCTGTGTCGTGGGAGCAGTGGAGCAGTGGGCTTTGTGAGTTTCTGTGAGTCTTTGGGAGCAGTGGGTTGTGGAGCAGTGGGCTTTGTGGGCTTTGTGAGTCTTTGGGAGCAGTGGGCAGTGGAGCAGTGGGCTTTGTGAGCAGGGAGCAGCGGACGCAGCGGACGCCGAGGACGCAGCTGTC
>JZKD02S1686995.1:68147-81976 GCA_000966675.3 Picea glauca
TGTCCTTCTTCAAGGAAGGTCATGTACCATCAAGTACTTGATTGAGAATCAAGTAGCCCCAGGACTTTTCCTAGGGTCTTATCCACCAAGGTCAGAGACCAAGGATCAACCCATGCCCTAGGCATGGGTACCCTGGACCATGTCTAGGGGCCCTAGACATATCTAGGGACTTTAACTTCTTGGTCCCAGACCAAGAAACCCATGCCCTAGGCATGGGTACCCTGGACCATGTCCAGGGGCCCTAGACATATCTAGGGGCTTTAACTGCTTGGTCCTAGACCAAGAAACCCATGCCCCAAGCATGGGTACCCTGGACCATGTCTAGGGGCCCTAGACATATCTAGGGGCTTTAACTGCTTGGTCCCAGACTAAGAAACCCATGCCCTAGGCATGGGTACCCTGGACCATGTCTAGGGGCCCTAGACATATCTAGGGGCTTTAACTTATTGGTCCCAGACCAAGAAACCCATGCCCCAGGCATGGGTACCCTGGACCATGTCCAGGGGCCCTAGACATATCTAGGGGCTTTAACTGCTTGGTCCCAAACCAAACACCCCAGGAGTGCACTGGGGGCCCTAGATCTCGTCTAGGGTCTTAGCCATCCTCCAGGAGAATGGCTCTCATAGCTGCATATAAATTTAACAATTACATATGAATATATTAATTTACCTATGTGCGGGTTAGGACCCTAACATGTCCTCCCCCTTAAAAACAGCCTTGTCCTCAAGGCTTGAGATGAGGAAACTGCTGCAAAATGGTAGCTGGTTCCCAAGTGGCATCTGCTGGATTCATATCTTTCCACCAGAATAGCACTTCCTTGATGGTTCTCTGACACAGGTGACGCTCACGCTGGTCCAAAACTACTTCTGGCTATAACCAAATGGATCCTTCTTCAGCTAACTCGGGAAGGTTGGTTTGAATTTGGCACCTAGTTCCAATCACCTTCTTTAAGCATGAAACATGGAAAAATGGATGTAGCTTCGACTGACTGGGCAAAGCTAACCGATATGTGACTTGTCCCACATGCTTGAGAACTGTATAAGGACCATAAAATTTGGGTGCTAGCTTCTGACAATGCTCGGCCTTGAGGGAATTTTGCTTGTATAGTTGCAGTCACAGAAACACCTGATCCCCTTCTGCAAATTGATGTTTAGAGAGACCTTGATATGCTTGTTGCTTCATGGGATTTTGTGCCATGACCAAGTTCTCTTTAAGGGTATGAAGAATATCCTCTCAAACTGTAAGTGTTTGGTCAACTGCTTGAACCTTCGAGGTACTCGGTAAGTATGAGAGAAATGAAGGTGGCTTCTATCCATATACCGCTTCAAAAGGAGTCATGCGAGTAGCTGTATGGCAGGAAGTGTTGTACCACCATTCGGCTAGGGGTAGCCATTGAGCCCATTGATGTTGTTTTTCAGAAACAAAACACCTCAGATATGTTTCCAAACACTTGTTGACAAATTTCATTTGACCATCAGTCTGGGGATGATAAGCTATGCTGAGATGCAATTGGGTGCCCTAGAGCTTAAATAGTTCTTGCCAAAAATTGCTTGTGAAAGTTGGGTCACGATCAGAAACAATAGAGTGTGGCATGCCATGAAGCTTGAAGACCTGGTCCATGAAAAGTTGAGCCACCGTGGATGCAGTAAATGGGTGTTGAAGAGCGTAGAAATGAGAATACTTGGAAAGGCGATCCGCAACCACCATTATGACTGATTTATTCCCTGATTTGGGTAAGTCGGTAATAAAGTCCATAGAGATATCCTTCCAAATAGCCGATGGAATCGGAAGCAGTTGTAGTGTGCCCGAAGATTTGACTGTTTCTCCCTTGTTGCGTTGACACACCTCACATTCAGCTACAAACTTATGGATGTCCTGTTTCATACCATACCAGTAAAAAAGAACGTTTGACTTTGTCATATGTTTTGGTGAACCCTGAGTGCCCCGCTGTGGGTGTAGCGTGAAACTCAGAAAGTACTATGGATTTAAGCTTTGATTGTTTACTTAAATACAAATGGCCTTTGTATCGAATCTCATCCTGGAGCCAAGAGTACCCTAGGGGAGCCGAAGCCTTGGTCTGCAATTGCTGGATCAGATGCAAACTTTTGGGATCTTGAAGCCATTCTTGGCGCACAACTTGGAGCCAATCGGGTACAATGAAGGAAAGAGAAAAAAGGGATCCTTCTTCTTCATATTTTCGGGACAGTGCATCCTAGACAGATGAGTCTAGGATGTTTTTGGGTTGATCTAAAATTTCCGACGAGTTGTGAAATGGGATTTTATTTTGTCATTATAGAAATATTTTTTTTTTTTTGAAAATATAAAAATAAAAATTATATAAAGTTAAAAATTAAAAAAAAAAACTAGTTTAAAACATAGTTAAAAAAAAATAACAATAAACTATTCATATATATATATATATATATATATATATATATATATATACATTAAAAACTTTGTTTAAAAAATATAATAATAAAGATAATTTATTTTATTTTTTTTAAATATATATATATATATATAAATTTAATAAAAAAATATATAAAACAAAAGCAAAACAAAACTGTTAAAACAAAAACTATGCATAAAAAATAAAAAATAAAACAAACCCACGTAGATTAAAACAAAATAAAAATAACTCAATAATAAAAAAGCAAACCATAGGGTCGAACAACAAAGTAATAAACTAACAAAACAAGGTCGAAAACACAAATAAGTTACTACGCAAACAGAGTCTTGGTATGATTTGAACAATCTGAGTTGAATTTTGAATCCGACTTTTCTATTGCTCAGGGCTTCGGCCTCGAATAAATCTGCAAATTAAAAGCAATCTGCAATGCAAATTCTATCAGAGCTCCGAGATCGGGTGCAATGGTAAACAATCGATTTGTAGAATGGTAAGTTGGTCGTCGAATTCGTTGGACAAATACATTTTTTTCGAGAAAGAGGATGAGTTCAAGTTGAAATAAAATCATTCGCTAGGCTTTAAATGTATTGACATGTGCAACAAGTAGTTGGTGCATTCATTTTGTAAGGTAGAGACCATGGGATCAAATCCACCTGACGCTCCATTCCTTTTACACCTGTCACGACAATTTGAATTTAAATAACTTTATTTTCGTTTAAAAACAGAAGTCATATTTGTGACCTAATGGTTGAGTCGTTTAGTTTGGGTTGTGGAAGTCGTGGGTTCAAACCTACTTAACACCCATTTTAAAATAGCTAGCCAAATAAATAAATTTATTCCCATTTCAATTAACATGGTTTACGTCTGCCGTATTGGTAAAACCGTTTGGTTTGACTTTACTAGGTCATGTGTTCAATTCTTATGGGTGCCAATGCATGTTGAATTAAAGAAATTTTGGTGCAAAAGAAGCTGCCATGTGGCAGCCTCCAATTCATCCACATCATCACCTAGTCAAATGTCATATCATCGCCCAATCAATTGCCATGTCACCATCCCAGTCACCTACCATGTCATCAACCAATCCACGTCAACTTACATCACTTGCCCAGTCAGCCTCTGCATCCCCTGCCACATGTCTATTTCTGGTACTACCACGTGGCAACCCTGCACAACATTTTCATTGTTTCCTAAAAACTTTAGATCGCGATAACTTTCTCATATGGAGTCTGTTTGACACGAAACAAGCGGCGTTGGAAAGCTATGGACGAGATCTACTCAATGGAGTCATTATCATAGCAATTTGAGATTGGTCATTTTTCTTGGATATTGCAGCCATATGACTTTGAAAAATAGTTTCAATCATTATATCATAAAAACATGATATAAATCTATCATTTGGCTTTTGAATCACTGAAATTGAGCATCAAATGAAGAAGTTATCAAAGAAACACTGGTGGGTAGTCCAAGGTGCACCACTTCCTGACAGGTAAAAAGTGCATTTCATTTTATTTATTTTCCTTGGATTTGTTCTATTTAGCATTAATTGTGAATTTTTGCATATGTATCGGATGAAGAAAGAATTATCACCTCTATTCTTCGATAAACTCATGTTTTATTGCAGATCAGTGCTAAGTTTTTTTGCAGGTTCCAGGATGATGAAGAAGACCAATTTATGCACTAGTGGTTTTCAAAGACCACATACTCTTGAAAATCATGTCCCAATGAAGTCATGAAGAAGTCAATATCATGATATTTCAGATGATATCCATCATACCATTGCTATCAAAAGAAGTCTTGCAGATCCATTATGTGATGATTCATTTTCTTTCCTTTGAGCCTAACATGTTGAAGTCAATCCTAAACTTGTCATCTTCCTATCACTACTAGATCATGGCTTCAACCCCTTTGCAAGTTTCATACTTTCCTGCCTCACTTTCACTCACCCCTAACCCATGAATAAAGTCAATTAGCTCACTTACCAAGCTGAGTTACCACATTGTCATTTTCCTTTTTCCAAATAAATCCTACTTGATATTTCATCTATGGTCCTCTAAATCATTACTTTGTACTCGCATTAGATGATGGGGGATTCCTTATGGCCCTCCTTCTGATCTTTCTCCCTCACAGGATCTTTCTCCCTTCCTCAGCCCGAAGAACTGAAAGGTTCTCCTATTTCCCTATCGGGAAAATTTCCACCCACAACAACTAAACACTGGGTCTCCCTTCCTTCTGAATCAATGTTGGCCTTTTTATTATCTGGTTTCCTCCTATCGGGATTTTGACATTTGTAATGTTCAAACAAATTGGTTCACCGATCCCCGATCCTCGATACGCTCCTTTGTTTACTTAGCCCTCCTGGCTAAGCCTTCAGTCCATGTGACCATTTTCCATAAGACCACAACCTTAAATTCCTCCACGTCGGGGTTTCTGAATTCAAATTCCCAATGCGCTCAAATCCCCGTTAGCCCTCCTGGCTATAGGCTCCTGGTCCACGTGACCATTTCTATATGACCATAGTCATAACTCCCGTCGAGGTTTCGGGATTTCTAATACCAAATTGCACTCATCCTCAGGATTCGCGATCTCTCGAGTCCCGACGTGCCCTTTACGCGTTAGCCTTCCTGGCTATAAGATTTTGGCCCATATGACCGTTGTCCCCCGTGACCACTGTCTTATCCCTCGTCGGGGCTACGGGGTTTCAAATACAGCAAAACACTTGCCCACGGGATTCACGATTCCTCGAATCCTGAATTTTTGGTTTGCTGACAGCTGGCCACATGGTGCACCTTCCTCCTCGTCGGGGTTTTGAGGTTCACGATTTCAAAAGGCGTAAACACCTTGTCACCAGGATCCCCGATATCCCGATGAACCAAACACCAATGGACGTCCTCCTTGTCGGGACTTTTCCTGATAGCTTTGATTGCTTCCACGCATCCCCTCTGATGGACGGTCCCAATTTCTCCGGGGTTTCGAGACTTGTGATGTCCCAAATCTCTTGTCCTCAGGAACTCTGATTTCCCAATGCGGAATATCTGACTCTCTCCAGATTCCTGACACCTGTCTTCCCGAACAGACGGCTCAGATTATGCCGGGGTTTTCACTATGGCCTTCCCCGACCTCCTATCCATGGGACTTCTGGTTTCCCGAACTCCTGACGCTTTGATCTCTGCCACGTGTCCAACTGACGGATGACCCAGATCTTCCCAGGACTTTGGGGTTTCAAATGTCGAAAAATATTCGACCATGGGACTACTGATCCTTCGAATCCCGATGGTAACCCTCGTGCAGCTCCTGTCAGATCCGATAGCTGACGGGTAACTGATCCATGATCCAACGGCTCATGACCCCTAGAGCTTGAACTCCCAACGCGACCATAATCTCTTTGCTTCTTTGGTAGATCCAACGGTTGACAGGATTTTACAAATCCTCTCCACAAGATCCTAACCGTCGATCTCTTCTTTTTGTCAATTCCTGGAGAATGACCAAGTATTTCTCCGTGGAACTTATCCACCTGTGGTGTAACTATGCAATGCCTGTTTTGAACACTCCATGGCACAAATATTCCAGTGCTTCTCTTTGACAAGCTCGAATGCCTTATCCCTCCTGAGCTTTCTCACAGTTTCAACCTCAAAGAGGGTCCTTGCGGCAGTTTTCAAACACCTCTAGTGTTGAGTTCTTTTGACTCTGCACACACCTGCAGCAGCAGTCCTTCAATACTTCACTCAGTTTCATGACTGAGACTCTCCTTAGCCTACGCACTCCTTGCACGACTCGTATAACCCAATTTCTCTTATGGGTGAATGAGAACAAGAGTTAGACTATCCAAGCCTTCTATCAATGCACTCCTTACGAACGAATTCAACTACACTCCTTGCAGGAATCCTTGCTCAGATAGAGAAACAATTGAAACTCATTCCTTCTACTTCCTTTCAGACTTCAATCTCAACACATGAAATCATATACATAGCATAACAACAAATGCATAACAGGAAGTAAATACTCATGAGCATAGCATTCAACACACATACACAGAGAACAAACATCACTCCATGAATTTGAATTAAACTCTTCTATTAATCCAAATAACTATACATGGGTGTTTCTGCATAGATCTCTGCTTCTCTTCTCAATGCTCTGGATTCTTCTAACTATCCAGAATTATGTTACAATGCACAATGAGGGTGTCTATATCCGTTTGCCCTCTTGCACTCTCAAATAGTCTAATCTAGAATTAAATTCTACCTACTTACATTTACTACTATAAATGCCTACATCTACTTCACATGAGAGCGGGGCACTCAAGGTTTGATTACATTATACCAAGGCGCCTTCATTAAATTATATCATTTATATTTGGTGCATCAAATTCAAGGTAAATTTCAAAAATTTGTGCTGGACGCCTTCCAGCTGTCTTTTGCATTCCGCGCTGGCTCGCTTGATGTGAGAGATGCTCCTGCATCATACTCCCTTGCTTGAAAACTTTCATGGGATCCTATCCATGAGATCCTGCACGGTCTGTCCATGCTTTAGAATCTCTGCTTCAGTCTCCCAGCTGGCATATTCAACTGGATGGCCCTTCCACTTGACCAAATATTCAAAATATTCTCTCCTTCTAGTCTTCTTACCCACTCGTTTATCCATTATCTGCTCCATTTGTGGCTTCTCTGCAACTGGCATGTGCTTCTGCCACTAAACCTCTAGTTGTTCATCACTTGTTCCTGCTTCCTCAACTTTGTATGGATACAAATCTAAGACATTGAATATCATAGAAATTCTGATTCCATCGGGTAATTCAATCTCATATGCATTCTCTCCCATTTTCTTCAAGACCTTGCATGGTCCAATTTTCTTCATTTTCAATTTATTGTATGTTCCTCTCGGGAACCTTTCTCTTCTCAAGTGCGCCAGAATCAAGTCACCAACCTCAAATTGAAGTTGTCTTCGATGTTGATCTTCTCTCCGCTTATACTCCTGACTTGAATTCTGCAGTCACTCCTTCACCCAGCTGTGAAGTTCTTTCATCGCCTCCGCGAATTCTTTTGCACTAGCACTCCTAGTAGCAGTCAGTTCTGAATCTCTCAATTCATAAAATCCTCTTAGATGTGTGCCATATACAATATGGAATGGACTCTAGCCTGTGCTCCTATTAACAGAGTCATTGTAAGAAAACTCTACCTGCAGCAATATATTGTCCCAAGTTCTATGGTGCTCTATCACCAAGCTTTTCAGCAAGTCTCCCAGACTTTTGTTCACCACTTCTATCTGTCCATCCGTCTGAGGATGATAAGCTGAAACAACAATTTAGTCCCTAGCTTCTTCCATAATGTCCTCCAAAAGTTCCCTAAGAACTTCGTATCCCTGTCTGAAACAATACTCCTTGGTAAGCCGTGAAGTCAAACGACCTCTTTGAAAAACAGATTCGCGATGTGCGTCGCGTCACTGGTTTTCTGACATGGGATAAAATGTGCCATCTTAGAAAATCTATCCACTACCACGAAGATCGAATCAAATCCTCTTTGTGTCCTTGGCAATCCCAATACGAAATCCATGTTGATTTCATCCCACGACCTCTCAGGTATGGGCAATGGTTGATAAAAACCCGCATTCTGCTTCCTTCCCTTTGAATGCTGGCAAATTATGCATCTGTCTACAAACCTCTTGACCTCTACTGGAATCCCTAGCCAAAAGTATGACTCTCTCAGCTTCGTGAGTGTCTTATCATGATCTAAGTGTCCGGCCAATCATCCACTGTGTTTTTCCTTCAGCAGATTCTCTCTCATGGAACAATCCGGAATACACAACTGATTTCCTCTGAACAATAATCCCTCCTGGATCATATAGTCTGTCCAAGGGATTCTTTCTCTGAGAACTGGATTCTCAACTGCTCCATATGCCTCCTTAAGATTCTAGTCATCTGCATACATGTCTCTGAGATCATCAAAGCCTAACGTCCGGACTTTGAACTTCTGCAATAGCAAACATTTCCTGCTCAAAGCATCAGCCACTTTGTTAGCAGTACCTGAAATATGTTTTATTACAAAAGTGAAATTCTGCATGTATTCAACACACTTAACATGCCTCTGATTCAACTTTTCCTGTTGAGTCACAAACTGCAATGCATGGTTATCACTATATAAAACAAATTCCTTTGGAATCAAATAGTGCCTCCATTTTTTCAATGCCTGGATGATGGCATAAAACTCCTTATCATACATGGAGTATTTTTCTTTTGCCTCATTCAGCTTCTCGCTGAAATATGAAATCGGTCTGTCATCTTGACTTAAGACTGCTCCTATTGCAAACCTACTTGCATCACATTTTACCTGAAATGTTATTTGAAAATCTGGCATCACCAGAATTGGTTGTTCTGTAATCTTCTGTTTCAACAAATTGAAACTCTTCTCAGCCTCTTCAGTCCAGTGAAAATATTTATGTCTTTTCTTCACTGTATCCATCATTGCTGTACTAATTCCACTAAAATTCCTGATGAATTTTCGGTAGAAACTAGCCAATCCATGAAAAATCCTCACCTTAAAAATAATATTCGGTGATGGCCAATTTTTAATTACCTCCACCTTATCTGGATCCATCCTCAATTCATTTGCCGAAATAACAAATCCCAGATAAATGAGCTCGGTCTTCATAAACGAGGACTTCTTCATGTTTATCAACAACTTCTCTTGTTGTAATCTCTTCATCACAATGGCCAAATGCTTCAGGTGTTTAGCCTTCATTTTACTAAAAATCAGTATATCATCCAGATATACGATAACAAATTTTTCGATGAAATCCTTCAGGACTTCATTCATCAACCTCATAAAGGTACTTGGCGCATTTGTTAAGCCAAACGACATAACAAGCCATTCATACAAACCTTCGTTTGTCTTTAATGTTGTTTTCCATTCATCACCTTCTCTCATACGAATCTGGTGATATCCACTCTTCAAATCAATCTTTGAAAAAAAAAATTCTCCACTTAAGAAATCCATCAAATCATCCATTCTTGGCAATGGGAATCTATACCTGATAGATATATTTTTAATCGCCCTTGAATCAGTGCACATCCTCCAGCCTCCATCTTTCTTCGGACTGAGTACTATCGAAACAGCACATGGACTCAAGCTTTCCCTAACTAATCCTTCGTCTAATAAATCTTGGACTTGTCTCTTGACCTCTTCATTCTCCTGCGGCATCAATATGTACGCGGCTTTGTTTGGAAAACTGGCTCCTGGTATGAGATCAATATGATGACTCACACTCCTAATCGGTGGCAACTAACGAGGTAATTCATCCACTACTATATCAGCGAACTCTTCTAGCAGTCCCTGAACTTCTTCTAGTAAATCATCCACTCTTGTGCTAGTCAGAACAATTCTCGGTTTTCTGACCACAATGAACTGTGGATCCTCCTTCTTCTTAACCTCGGTAAGAAGTTCCTTCCCACTCATGAGAAGTACTGTGTTGTTTTCTTCCGGCTTCACCTCCTTATCCTTTATTGGAAGCAACATATGGGTTCTCCCATTCTTCTCCAGAGTGTATGTGTTCATCCTCCCATCATGAACCACATTTCTAACATATTTCCATGGCCTACCCAGCAATAGATGACAAACATCCATAGGAATAACATCACATAAAATCTTATCATTATATCCTCCTATCTTAATGTCAACTAAGCATTGTTTAGTGACATTTACCTGATGTCCTTTTTGTAGCCATGAAACTTTATATGGACTTGTATGATCAGTCGTCTCCAGCTCTAGCTTTTCTACCATCTCGATTGAAACGAGATTATTTGTGCTACCACCATCCACAATGACCTTGCACACTCTATCCTTGGTATTGCAAGCAGTCCTAAAAATACTGTTTCTCTGCGCTGAATTCTCCATCTCCTTCTCTGGCGTCAAAAGGACTTTCCACATCACCAGCGATCTTCCGCCTTCATCATATTCTGCCTCAACATCTCACCTCTGTGCCTCGGTGATGTGAGCTTCTCTAGTTTCTCTCTTTTTATCTGGACAGTCGAATGACTTGTGCCCATTTTTTCCACATGTGAAGCATGTGATTACTCCACCTCTTCCTCTTCCTCTACCTCTGGTATGAGGAAACCTATTATTATCATCATATCCTCCTCTTTGCTCAGTATGTTGTTCTCTTTTCTCAGCATATCACTGCCCTCATTGTGAACTTCCACCTCTCTCTGTCCAAGTCTGAGGTTTCTTCCAGTCGTCCATGGGCTTCTGGGTTCTTTCCTGGGCAACTGCTTTGCCTCTAGGATGACTTCTGCCTCAGCCTCTTTGATTATGCTTTCGGCTTAGCTTCTCTTCTGCCTTTAAAGCCATTTGGTAAGCATCCTCCACTGTTCAGATGGTTGCCATTCTCATTTCATCTTGAATCTCATATATCAGGCCATTCATATACCTGGCCACTTTTTCGTCATTGCTTTCGCGATGACCTGCCCTGATATTCAACCTATAAAATTCCTCAATATACTCCTTCACTGTCATCAACTTCTGTCTCAGATTCTGCATCCTCCTGAACAGAGAAATTTGATAGTCCCTGGGAATAAATTTTTCCTTCATCTTTGCAATCATCCTATCCCAACTCTTAATTTTCTGCTTGCCTTGGCAACGCCTGTCAGCTTGTAGTTCATCCCACCACAAGGCTGCATGTCCTTTTAATCTCATGACAGCATGCCTGACTTTCTTGTCCTCTTCGATATCTTCATAGTCGAAGTAAGTGTCTAGAGCTCTAATCTAGTCTAGAAGCTCTGATACCACTTGATGCAGGCGCACCACTAGGCACGTCTGCTCATAGGATCTTTCTCCCTTCCTCAGCCCGAAGAACTGAAAGGTTCTCCTATTTCCCTATCGGGAAAATTTCCACCCACAACAACTAAACACTGGGTCTCCCTTCCTTCTTAATCAATGCTGGCCTTTTTATTATCAGGTTTCCTCCTGTCGGGATTTTGACATTTTTAATGTTCAAACAAATTGGTTCATCGATCCCCGATCCTCGATACACTCCTTTGTTTCCTTAGCCCTCCTGGCTAAGCCTTCATTCCACGTGACCATTTTCCACAAGACCACAACCTTATATTCCTCCACGTCAGGGTTTCTGACTTCAAATTCCCGATGCGCTCAAATCCCCATTAGCCCTCCTGGCTATAGGCTCCTGGTCCACGTGACCATTTCTATATGACCACAGTCATAACTCTCATCGGGGTTTCGGGATTTCTAATACCAAATTGCACTCACCCTCAAGATTTGCAATCTCTCGAATCCCGACGTGCCCTTTACGCTTTAGCCTTCCTAGCTATAGGCTTTTGGCCCATATGACCGTTGTCCCTCGTGACCGTTGTCTTATCCCTCGTCGGGGCTACGGGGTTTCAAATGCAGCAAAACACTTGCCCACTGGATTCCCAATTCCTCGAATCCCAACTTTCTGGTTTGCTGACAGCTGGCCACACGGTGCACCTTCCTCCTCATTGAGGTTTCATGGTTCACGATTTCAAAAGGCGTAAACACCTTGTCACCAGGATCCCTGATATCCCGATGAACCAAACACCGATGGATGTCCTCCTTGTAGGGACTTTTCCCGATAGCTCTGATTTCTTCCATGTGTCCCCTCTGATGGACGGTCTCGATTTCTCTGGGGTTTCGAGGCTTGTGATGTCCCAAATCTCTTGTCCTCGGGAACTCCAATTTCCCGATGCAGAATATCCTGACTCTCTCCGGATTCCTGACACCTGTCTTCCCGAACGGACGACTTAGATTATGTCAGGTTTTTCACTATGAACTTCCCCGACCTCCTATCCACAGGACTTCTAGTTTCCCGAACTCCTGACACTTTGATCTCTGCCACGTGTCCAACTGAAAGATGACCCAGATCTTCCAGGGACTTCGGGGTTTCAAATGTCAAAAAAAATTCGACCACGGGACTATCGATTCTTTGAATCCCGATGGTAACCCTCGTGCAACTCCTGTTAGATCCGACGGATGACGGGTAACTGATCCACAATCCAATGGCTCGTGACCCCTGGAGCTTGAACTCCCAACACGACCGTAATATCCTTTCTTCTTTGGCAGATCCAACAGTTGACGGGATTTTACAAATCCTCTCCACAAGATCCTAGCCATCGATCTCTTCTTTTTGTCAATTCCTGGAGAATGACCAAGTATTTCTTCGTGGAACTTATCCACCTGCGGTGTAACTATGAAACGCCTATTTTGGACACTCCATGGAACGAATCTTCCAATGCTTCTCTTTGACAAGCTCGAAATCCTTATCCCTCCTGATATTTCTCACACTTTCAACCTCAAAGAGGGTCCTTGCACGCACTCCTTGCGACAGTTTTCAAACACCTCCATTGTTGAGTTCTTTTGACTTTGCTCACACCTGCAGCAACAGTCCTTCAATACTTCACTCAATTTCACTAATGAGACTCTCCTTAGCCTGCGCACTCCTTGCATGGCTCGTATAACCCAATTTCTCTTCTGGGCGAATGAGAACAAGAGTTAGACTATCCAAGCCTTCTGTCAATGCACTCCTTACGGACGACTTCAACTGCACTCCTTGCAGGAATCCTTGCTCAGATAGAGAAACAATTGAGACTCATTCCTTCTACTTCCTTTTAGACTTCAATCTCAACACATGAAATCATATACACAGCATAACAGCAAATGTATAACAGGAAGTAAATACTCATGAGCATAGCATTCAACACACATACACAGAGAACAAACATCACTCCATGAATTTGAATTAAACTCTTCTATTAATCCAAATAACTATACATGGGTGTTTCTGCATAGCTCTCTGCTTCTCTTCTCAATGCTCTGGATTCTTCTAACTATCCAAAATTATGTTACAATGCACAATGAGGGTGTCTATATCAGTTTTCCCTCTTGCGCTCTCAAACAGTCTAATCTGGAATTAAATTCTACCTACTTACATTTACTACTATAAATGCCTCCATCTACTTCAGACGAGAGTGGGGCGCTCAAGGTCTGATTACGTTATACCAAGGCGCCTTCATTAAATGATCTCATTTATATTTGGTGCATCAACTTCAAGGGAAATTTCAAAAATTTGTGTTGGACACCTTCCAACTGTCTTTTGCATTTCGCATTGGCTCGCTTGATGTGAGAGATGCTCCTGCATCATTCAACAAAAGAAGGCTCCGTCACACAATTCAGGAAATTCAATGTAAAGTTGAATGAGGACATGCAACAACTTCAGTTGGGGAGTATGTTGGGTTGCCAAAGTACCATCTTTTTACCAACCTTTCACTTCACTTTCAATTCACTGCACTTTACTTTTAACCATATTTCACTTTCTCATACCCTTACATTAAACCATTTTCATGATTACATGGGTTTTAGACATATTATTTTCCAATGCATCTATTTTAGTGTTTTTGAGT
>JZKD02S1686995.1:83058-95340 GCA_000966675.3 Picea glauca
TTCATGATTACATGGGTTTTAGACATATTATTTTCCAATGCATCTATTTTAGTGTTTTTGAGTGAATTTATGACTAAATATTGGAAAAATGACATGTTTACACTTATATATGAAATTCGGATGAGTTTCATGATGTTTATAGGTGTATTTGAAGACTCCAACCAAGTCAAACTTGACCATAAAGCCTCAAATTCGAATCCTCTTCAACCCCTTGAAGATTTGATGAAGATTTGGAGATTTACTCAAGTATCTTGGATGGAAATTAATCATGAAAGAGAGATTTGTGAGAGGATTTGTAGAGATATCACTTGATAGGTGTAAGCACATGGTTGTAACCAAATGAGACATTTGTGGATCTAGAAGAGATTTGTGGATCTAAGTTATCTTAAATTTTTGTATAAATAGGAGTGCCTCCTCCATTTCAAGGAGAGGACTCTTGGAGAATTGTATCCAATTTATGATGGAATAACTCAGCCTTACATTTGAATACTAATCATTTACAACTTAGGTACCATTTCATACAATCCATATTGGAAGCTGGACATTTGAAGTTGGAAAATATACAAACTAGCTAGAATCTTGCTTACATGTTAACAAAGGGAGTAACCAGGGAGAAACTAAGTTCCTTCTCAGTTTCAATTGGCATTCAAGCATGAAGGTGAAGATGATAAATTTTCCAGGTCCAAGAAGGATCATAGTCCAGTAGATACATCAACGATGGATTTGTTGAGATCAGTCTCCAAGAGGGAGATTGCTGGTTGTGGAGCCTAATTACCTTCCTAATCCATAGGTATTTTTTTTTAGCCGTGTTTATACCCCATGAAGACTTTACACCTTGGAAGAATGTACACTCCTCCACATGGGGGAGTGCAAGGGAGGATTTCCCCCCCTGTGGGGTCCAGGGGCAAGTGGGCCCCCGACGGGGCTTCGGGGGCAAAGCCCCTAAAGGAAAAATTTCTTTGTAAATGTATATTGTAATTTCATATTAGATATGGACCATTCATTATAAGGTCACATATCTGACAATAGAATTTATATTAGGGATTTTTTTCCCTATAACGAAACCCCCATTTACGAGGGAAATGTATTGTGGCTATGGATCATTGTGAATATTGTATTCTGAGTGAGGAGACTATAAGAGAAAGAATAGGAATTTACAACAGGTGTGTTGTAGGTTGTATCCCTTCATTTTTTGGATAATAATAAAGGAAGGACTTGGAAATTTCTCTGGTGGATGTAGCCCGCATTGGGTGAACCACGTATATATGTGTCTCTATTGTATTGTGTATCTTATGTGTTTTATTTCCGCATTTTTTTTTATTTTGTTGCTCCATGATATTGTTTTTTGTAACAAAATACCTTTCCAACGAGCTATCACATGCCTAAAATAGAGATCGTATGCAAAAGTTATGACCCCAAGAAGTTAATGTACTAACTTACCCCAATGGGGTCCACATGAATTTTGGAATTTCATCTCCTAGGGTTAGGTTTTTGGATGTCTATGGTTTTGGCATTCATGTTTATCATAAAAAGGCCTTCAGAGCCTCATTTTAATCATCTTCTTGCAAATGAGCGTAGTCGTCACATCTCTTCTCAGAGATAAAGATGCCACCATTCTAGTGAGTCTTGCACTCTGTATTTTTACAGTCTCTGTAAAATTCTTTCATTAATAGAAATCATGAATTTTTGTATTTATTTTTTTTTTGGCAATTTTAATGTGTATTTCATTTTAATATATCTGCTTTCATTTTGTTCCGAAAATAATCTGAATCAGTGGTATCATAGCAATCTGCTCTTGATCATTATTTAGTCCATGTCTCTGACGAGGTCAGAGTATAGCAAGTTGGGTCTCGAGCTTGTCTCTCTTGAGGAAAATTGCTCTCGCATGCCTGATGTAGTAGAATCACCTTCAAAGTCAAATAAGAAAGAGTCGAGGCAAGGATATGACATCTCAGCATGACAGAAATTCAAATCAACATTTAACTTAGAAATAAATGAGTTGTTGAGATATTTTGGAAACAACATTTTTTAATATTTCTTGTTTGTAAAAGTCTGATACAACTGTAAGTAGTTACAGATAGAGAGTGTCATCTCTTATCTGGTAATAAATGATATTTATTGTAATAGGAGAAGATAGGTAACCTCTAGAACCTGATAGGATAGGTTGTAGACAGGACAGAGAGAGCTCGTGAAGCCACTCCTTAGATAGTTTGTTGTTGTATTGTAAAAGAGTGAGTATCAGTGAGTAACAAAGTGATAAAATATTAGTAGAGTAGAAGAAATATGTAGTGAAGAACTGTAATGCTATGTAATTTATTTCATGAATGAATAGAGCAGACATAATTGTTCCAATTCCTTTGACAATGTTCATTTTGATGTGTGATTGAATGAATGATACATTCTGTGTGTGTTTTAGTTCATTTTGTTTATGTATGATTGTTTAGAGTTGATCATATGAATTTGTGATGAAACTGGATAAGTTTCAATTGTTTCTCTTCTGAAACTTGTATGCAAGGTGTGCATATCGTACACAAGGAGTGCGTCAACAGAGTCTTGAATTAACTCAGAAGAGTTCAGAAGGAACAACGAGAACTTAGACCAAGTACAAGGAGTGCACAACATCAAGGAGTGACTAAGTGTTAAAGAACCAGAACAGAGGAGCGCAAGGAGTGTGGGAAGAATTTATTTCAAATAAATCCTTTGATCTCAGTTTGTCGAGATCCCAGGAATGCAAGGAGTGCACGAGAGATCAAAATATTAAAAGGAACCAAGATTAGAAGGGAAAGTTCTTTATGAAGTGCAGACGAGACCCAAGAGACCGGGCTCGCAGGAGGAGCAATGTTTGAAGCCTTCGAACACTTACAAAATCTTCTAAGTTGGAGGAATTCGGAAGCTCGAGAGGAGGAGTGACAACAACCGTTGGATCTAACCACAAAGGATTGATAGTCATCTAATCAAGGTAGAGCACATGGGCTTTAACCCTTTGTGTACACAGGATAGTGGACTTGCTAAAGTTCTGAAGTCCCAAAGTAGGGACCATCCATCATCCATAGGGACGCATGGTGAAAATCCATTTCCTTCGGGTGAAATCACTCTAGGAGGAACGGGTGTGTAGGATTTTCAAACTCTCGAAGTCTAAAGAGCCAAGGCGAATCTAGACCGTCAGATCCAGAAGGAAACGCATCGATGTATCACAAGCTCTAGGAGAAGGTGAAGGTGGAGTGTTGAAACTCTCGAACCTCGAATAGTTGAAGTAGCTGGGAGTCATCGATCTACGGGAGGAAACATGTCGTTATATCATGGACTTTGGGTAAAACACTCCGAGAGAAACAAAGCATGGAGAAGTTGAGACTTACGAAGGCTGAAGTCCCGAAGAGGACCAGGGCCATTGATTTGAGGAGGACACATGGTAGAAGATCTGTCATTTCATAGAAAGTCACTCCGAAAGAATAAAGAAGTGTTGAACAAGAACTCCCAAAGGCTAGAGAGCCGAAGTTCACCTAAGCCATCTGTTTTCTAGGGACATGTGTCAACAGATATTCCACTCTGGAAGATAGCCATTTCGGAGGAAGAAAGAGTTGAGAGTTGAAACTCCCGAAGCCCGAATAGCTGAAATAGTTGGGCGCTGTCATTCTGTGGGAGGACACGCGTCGACTAATCATAAATTCAGGTGAACATATTACGGGAAAACGAGTGGGTAGAGAGTTTGAAACTCCTGAAGCCCGAATTGTCGAAGAAAATCACAATCGGTGATTGAAAGGGACATGCATCGACAGATCGTGAATATCCGAGAGAGCGTGTTGTGGAGAGAAGAAAGAATAGGAGGTAGATATCATCCATCGGTTCATAAGCACTTCCAAGATCACGATCTCAATGATAACATTGAATTGCAGGGAAAAAAAGTGTGTGGACTTTAAAATTTTGAGAGCGGGCTGCAATCGAAACCACGGTATTGCAAAATGGACACATGGTGATTGGTAGTGAATTGTGGGGAGAAAAGTAGTTTGGCTTCAAAACACTCTTGTTCGTGCCCTCAATCACGTGTTTACGCGAGGTCATAGCCTGAGGTCACATCCAAGAAGGATCTAATGGAAAAGGAGCTAGCGCCCAAACTTTGATATTTTGGAATTGCGAAGGGAGAGGTCATGGGTATCATAAGACCTGCACCAAAAGCTGAAAGGGCCTGTGTTTAGTTACAAAGTGAGACCATCAAGGTTTCAAAGATTAGATTTGGCTCAGAGAGTCAGAGATCCTTGACTGGGAGGTCGTGTAGCCCGAGGGAGAGTAGGGGGGCTGCATCAGGTGGTATCAAAGCTATTGAATTTGTTTGCATACAGTAGACAAAGGAGAAAGGAGATAAATTGATAGCAATAGTGGTATTAAGATTTGATTGTATTCATAGACATCAGAAGGTGACACAGTGGAATCATTCCACCCAGAAGACACAGAGTGAATCCATAAATAGAAGAAGAAATGAGGCGACTCAGAATGAGACTAGACTCCATGGAAACAATGCAGAGGAGAGCACCATACACTCGATATATCAGTGAAGCTGAAAGTGAAGAGATAGAGGTCAAATAAAATGTAGTAGAGGATGCTGCAGAATATCGCTTATTGAAAGTTGTTTCAAGAATAGGAGCCAGAGAAAAAATAGAGGTACCATTGTATGAAGGCAATTTAGAAGTTGAAGAATTTTTGGATTGGGTACGTTCTATGGACAAATACTTTGATTATGAATATATCGAAGAAGAGAAGATAGTGAAGCATGCAGTGAAAAGACTAAAACATGCATGGATGTTTGCCATATTTTATTGGGGAGACCATGGAAGTTTGACAGAAAAGTTATTCATGATGGGAGGAAGAATACCTATACCTTATAAAAGAATGGTAGGAAACATATGTTGTTGCCAATAGAAGACAAAGAGAAAAAGAGGGAAGCTAGTTCAAGTATACTTCTCATGAGTGGGAAGGAAATATTGAATGAAATCAAGAAGGAGCATGGCATGTAGTTTTCTATAATGAGGAAGCCAAGAGTTATCCTTACAAATAATTCTGTGGAAGAATTGCCTGAAGAAATCTAGGAACTGTTAGAAAACTTTGCTGACATAGTAGTGGATGAGTTACCTCACTCATTTCCACCCATTAGGAGTATAAGCCATCATATTGACCTTATTCCAGGAGCTAGTTTACCAAACATAGCAGCTCATAGGTTGACACCTAGAGAGGATGAGGAAGTCAAGAATCAATTCCAGGAGTTGTTGGATAAAGGTTTAGTCAGGGAAAGCCTAATCCATGTGCGGTAGAATATGTGTTGAGTGCAAAGAAGGATGAAGGATGGAGAATGTGTATAGATTCCAGATCCATCAACAAGATCACCATTAGGTATAGATTTCCTTTGCCAAGGATGGATGATTTGATGTATTGTTTGAGTGGAGCAAGATATTTTTCCAAGATAGACTTGAAGAGTGGATATCATCAAATAAGGATGAGAGAGGGGGATGAATGGAAGACAACATTCAAGACAAATCAAGGCTTGTTTGAATGGATGGTCATGCCATTTGGATTGACAAATGCCCCAAGCACATTTATGAGATTAATCAATGAAGTATTGAAAGACTTCATAGGAATGTTTTTCATAGTGTATATGGATGACATACTAATATTCAGTAAGACAGAGGGAGAACACTTAAAACATTTGACATCAGTGATGAGAAGGTTGCAGCAAGAAAAAATGTTGATAAATCTGAAGAAAAGATCTTTTATGAAGACATAATTAATATATTTGAGTTTTTTAATCTATTCAAATGAATTGAAGATGGATCTAGGAAAGGTGAGAGAAATCAAAGAATGGCCATTGCTAGGAAGCATATTTGAGGTAAGAAGTTTTCATGGGTTAGAAATTTTTTATAGAACGTTTATCAGAATTTCAGTGGTATATGTACGCCCATGTTGGACACTGTGAAGAAGAAACACACGTATTTTAAATGGATAGAGGAAGTTGAAAAAAATTTCAAAGTGTTGAAGGAGAAGATCACAAAACAACCAATTCTGGTCTTGCCAGGTTTTGGAAAAACATTTCAAGTGAGATGTGATGCAAGTGGATTAGCTATTGGAGCAGTATTGAGTCAGGATAATAGGCTAGTTTCTTATTTTAGTGAGAAGCTGAATGACCACAAGAAAAAGTATTCCACATATGAAAAATAATTTTATGCAGTGATTCAAGATTTAAAGAAGTGGAGACACTATCTAATTCCTAAAGAATTTGTCTTGTACATTCATAATCAATCTTTGCAGTTTATTACTAGGCAAGAAAAGTTGAATCAGTGACATGCTAAATGGGTAGAATTTATGCATAGTTTCACTTTTTTTATTAAACATATTGTTGGAACTGCTAACAAGGTTGTGGATGCTTTGAACAGGAGGAGTTTAATTGTACATGAATTCCAAGTGGAGACCTTAGGGTTTGAACACCTCAAGAAGATGTATCGAGAAGATCCAGATTTTAAGGAAGCTTATGAAGCGTGTAAGAATCCTTTGTTGGGAGACAGAATCCCATGGACATAATATTTGATCCAGGATGGATTATTGTTCAAGGGGATCCAACTATGCATACCAATATACTCCATGAGAGATAACTCGTTGAAAGAGAAAGACAGTGGAGGTTTAGCTAGACATTTTGGTCATGATAAGACATTTTCACAACTGAGCAATTCATATTATTGGTCGAGAATGAGGGCAGAGGTGAAAAATTTTGTGAACAAATGCAGAATTTTTTAGTATGCAAAAGGAAGACAACAAAACACTGGTTTATATCAGCCATTACCAATTCCAAAAAGGCCATGGGATGCAATCAATATAGATTTTGTATTGGGATTGCCTAGAACCTAGAAGGGGAGTGATTCCATATTTGTTATGGTGGACAGATTTTAAAAGATGGCACATTTCACACCATGCTAGAAAACAAATGATGCTACACACATATCCAATTTGTTTTTCAGATAAGTGGTGAGACTACATGGATTTCCTAGAAGCACAGTCTCGAACAGAGACACAAAATTTGTAGGACACTTTTGGAGAACTCTATGGAAGAGGCTAGTGAAAAACTTGTCCTTTAGTTCAACATATCACCCTCAGATAGATGGAAAAACCAAAGTAGTAAACGAGAATCTAGGAAACTTGTTAAGAATTTTATTCACTGAGCAAGGTCATCAATGGGATCAGATTCTGGCACAAGCCAAATTTTCATTTAACAATTCAATGAACAAGAGCACTAGAAAAATTCCATTTGAAATTGTGTATGGTATACATCCAAGAGGGATTCAAGAGTTGAGAGATCTGAATCAAGATGAGTTCAGAAGTGTTGGAGCAAAATATTTTGCAACATAAATGTAGAAACTCCATGACAGATTCAGAGAGTAGCTACAGGACAACAAACTGAAATATAAGAACAAAGTTGATCACAAGAGGAGAGAAGTTCAATTCAAAGTAGGAGATGAAGTTTTAGCTCATTTGACAAAAGAAAGGTTTCCAAGGGGGACATATAAAAAATTGAAGATGAAAAAGATAGGACCATGTAGGATTCTCAGAAAATTTGTAGCCAATGCTTATGAAATTGGATTGCCAGACAATGTTAGGATATCACCGATAATCAATGTTATAGACCTGTATCCTTACATGAGAGATGATGCAGGAGAATCAGATGATCATAAATAATTTCAGTGGGAAGAACAATTTCCCACGATAGAAAAAACTCAGATGGAGAGGATCATTGAACAAAGAGTTGGAAAGAAGACTAGGAGGAAGACATATCCTAAATACTTAGTGAAGTGGAAAGATCATTTGGTGGAAGATCCAAGTTGGGTCACTGAACCTGATATTTTGAAGCATGGAAAAATAGTGCAAGAGCTCATGGACAAAATTCCATGAATATTTTATCCAGAGGAGTATGATGCAGGAGCATTGCGTTAAAAATCAAAGAAACAAGTGTGGATGCAGGGATATGACATCTCAACATGACAGAAATTCAAATTAACATTTAACTCAGAAATATACAAGTTGTTGAGATGTTTTGGAAACAACATTTTTTAATATTTCTTGTTTGTAAAAGTCTTATACGAATGTAAGGAGTTGCAGATAGAGAGTGTCATCTTTTATCTGGTAATCACTGATAGTTATTATAATAGGAGAAGATAGGTAACCTCTAGAATATGATAGGATAGTTTGCAGAAAGGACAGAGAGAGATCTTGGAGCCACTCCTTAGATAGTTTGTTGCTGTATTGTAAAAGAGTGAGTATCAGTGAGTATCAGAGTGATAACAGAGTAGTACAGTAGAAGAAAGATGCAGTGAAGAATAGTAAAGCTATGTAATTTATTTCATGAATGAATAGAGAAGAGAGAATTGTTCCAATCCCTTTGACAGTTTTGATTTTGATGTGTGATTGAATGAATGATACATTATGTGTGTGTTTTAGTTCATTTCATTTATGTATGATTTTTTAGAGTTGATCATATGAATTTGTTACGAAACTGGATAAGTTTCAAATGTTTCTCTTCTGAAACTTGTATACAAGGTGTGAATATTGTACGCAAGGAGTGCATCGATAGAGTCTTGAATTGACTCAAAAGATTTTAGAAGGAACAATGGGAACTTAGAACAAGTGAAAGAAGTGCACAATGTCAAGGAGTGACTAAGTGTCAAAGAATTAGAATAGAAGATCACAAGGAGTGCGGGAAGAATTTATTTCGAATAAATCCTTCGATCTGAGTTTGTCGAGATCCCAAGAATGAAAGGAGTGCATGGGAGATCAAAATCCTCAAAGGAACCAAGGTCATAAGGGATAGCACTTTCAGAAGTGCAGATGAGACCCAAGAGACCAGGCTCACAGGAGGAGAAAAGGTCGAAGAATTTGAACACTTATAAAATCTTCTAAGTCAGAGGAATTCAAAAGCTCAAGAGGAGGAGTGAAAACATTCGTTGGATTTGAGCACAAAGGATCGACAGTCTTCTGATAAAGGTAAAATGCATGAGCCTTAACCCTTTGTGTACACATGAGAGTGGACTTGTCGAAGCTTTGAAGTCCTAAAGTGATTAGGGAATGTACATCATCTAGAGGGATGCATGGTGAAAATATGTTGCCTTCGGGTGAAAGAACTCTAGGAGGAATGAGTGCGTAGGAGTTTGAAACTCCCGAATTCTGAAGAGATGAGGTGAATCTGGACCATCAAATCCAGAAGGACATGCATTGATGAATAGAGAGCTCCATGAGAAGGCAAAGGTGGAGTGTTGAAACTCGTGAACCCCGAATAGTCGAAGTAGTTGGGAGTCATCGATCTGTGGGAGGGCACACATCCTTAGATCATGGACTCTGGGTAAAACACTCCAGGAGAAACAGAGCATGGAGAATTTGAGACTTTTGAGGGCTGAAGTCCTAAAGAGGACCAAGGCCATTGATTTGAGGAGGATGTGTGGTAGAAGATCTGTCATTTCGGAGAAAGTCACTCTGAAAGAAGAAGGAAGTGTTGAACAATAACTCTTGAAGGCCGGAGAGTCGGAGTTCACCTGAGCCATTCGTTTTCTAGGGGCAGGTGTCAGTAGATCTTCCACTTCGGAAGATAACCATTTCGGAGGAAGAAAGAGTTGAGAGTTGAAACTCCCAAAGCCCGAATAACCGAAATAGCTCAGAACCATTGATCTGTGAGAGGACATGCATTGACTTATCATAAATCCAGGTGAAAGTATTCCCATAAAATGAGTGGGTAGAGAATAGCCCGAATTACCGAAGAAAATCAGGACTAGTGATTGAAAGGGACACACATCGATAGATCATGAATATCTGAGAGAGTGTGCTCCGGAGAGAAGAAAGAATAGGAGGTAGATCTCAGCCTTCAGTTCAAAAGAACCACGAAGATCATGAGATCAATGGTCACATTGAATTGTGGGGACAGAAAGTGCACGACTTCAAAATTTTGAGAGCAGGCCATAATCAAAACCGTGGCATTGTAAAAGGGACATGTGGCAATTGATAGTGAATTATGGGGAGAAATTCAGTTTGGTTTCAAACCACTCTTGGCCGTGCTCACAATCACATGTTTATGTGAGGTCATAGCCCAAGGTCACATGCAGGAAGGGACTAATGGAAAAGGATCCAATGCCCAAAATTTGATATTTCAGAAGCACAAAGGGAGATGTCATGGGTATCATAAGACCTGCACTAGAGGCCGAAAGGGCTTGTGTTTAGTTACAAAGTGAGAGCATAAAGGTTTCAAAGAGTTGATTTGGATCAGAGAGTCAAAGATCCTTGAATGGGAGGTCATGTATCCCAAAGGAGAGTAGGGGGGCTACATCAACGCCCAAGAAACCCTCTATGGCGGTAGAAAAGAAAAATGACAGCGGAAAATATTCTATTAACTTGTTTCTTGAGAAAGCTCTCACGCGACAAAGGGACAAAATGATGGATAATTTTTCTCACATCCTGCAACACCTGCCAATGGAAACAGATGCATCTTCATCAAGTGACCACTTCGGAGGAACCTCTCCCTTCAAGGTACAAGTTAATTGTGATATTCCCATATTTGAAGGTCAAATAGATGCAAATGCCTTAGAAAAATGGTTGAATCCACTAGAAGTTTATTTCTCTGTTCATAATTTTTCTGACAGGGAAAATATCACCTTCACACTCCTCAAGGCTCTCCCCCATGTTAAACATTGGTGGGAAACTTACTGGGAGCAAAGTTCCACAGAGAAATCTAGAATATATGGGGTTGAACCCAATTGGTATTTTTTTGTGGATACAGTCAACAAACAATACTACCATGTTGATAACTATGAAGACCAATACATGAGATGGAATACACTATGGCAAGAGAAGAGCCAAACAGTGTCAAAGTTTACAAATACTTTCCATACCTTGTGCACCAAGTTGGGTATCAAAGACTTTGAGCAACATCTAGTTCTGAAATACGTGGGGCTCTGCATAGGTACATCCAAACTGAAGTGGATTTCCTAAACATCTCATCATTGGGAGTTGCCTATCAATATTTTGTAAAAATAGAGCAGAAATTTAGGCACCAGAACAAGTGGGAGTTCAGGTTGTCAAATCCACAAAAACAAAAGAATGGTAAAGACGATCCTAACCAACAGCCTTCCGACAACCAGTCCAAGACATAGGAAAATAAGGGTAAAGGAAAGACAAAGAATGACACTCAAAAGTGGTGCAACTTCAACAAAATCCCTTGGCACAACACTGATGAATGTCGCTTGAAACAATCATTGGTGTCTGAGGTCAAAGACAAGGAGCCAAACCCTAATTCATAATATGATCCAAAAAATATCGAAAATAGACATATCATCAACATAGACCTTACTGTTACTATTGCAACCGCAACAATTCAACCAAAAGATCCAATAGATCCTGAAGAGGGGGAGCGCCTCTTCCATTCACAGATGTTGGTGAATGGGACCCCGTTGCATTTAATTTTTTATAGCGGTATCCAAAAGAACCTCATCTCAAATCAGGTCATCAAATAGTTTGGGTTTTCGACTACACCACACCCACAACCATACACCATCGAGTGGCTTCACCAAGGACGATATCTCTATGTCAGCTAGTAGTGTCGCATGTCCTATGGCATCCATCCCTTCAGGGATGAGGTAGTGTGTGATGTTACCCCTCTTGATGTTTGTGATGTTTTTTTGGGCCAACCATATATGTGGAAAAGTCATGTTGTTTATGAGTCTCGACCCTGTAGTGTCATTATTACTCTGGGGGATCAGATCTACAAAATACCAGCGGTAGTTCCGACTATGTTCCACCAAAACAATGGTGCAAGGTAATCTCTCATACTTCAGATTTCATCCTCTTCACAGTTTTTTCAAAGGATGCATAAAAGGCCACTACAACTGCTACATGCTCATCACCTTCTATCCAGCAGAAGCAGATTGCATAAGAGAACACATATATTGTTTCTTCACCTAAAATGGTGCGTACATAATGCCCCATCAGGCCTAGAGACAACAGGTTGGTGGAACAAATTCAACTCTACCAGCAACAGGTTTCTAACATCCCTCCACAGACCAAGCAACACAACTTCTCCAACAAGGCATGCAACTCACCAAGATTCTGATTCAGAAAAAAAAATTCCCCTCTTCCTCAGGAACTTTACGCAATGGATACAATTTCTTCCTAAGGGGGTAGGATTGATCTAGGTGGATATTGGTGGCCATCCACATGTTCCAAATTCCAACTGGCTCATCTTAATAGTTTTCAGTTCAACACATTTCT
>JZKD02S1686995.1:104165-122550 GCA_000966675.3 Picea glauca
GGAAGAGTGTACATACTTCTAGGGTGTAAATACTTCATGGGGTATAAACACGGCTGAAAGCAAGGACCTTTAAATCAGGAAGATAATCAGGCTCCACAACCAACATAATACACATGAATTAATTCATTGGTCTTCAACGTCACATGTCTTTACCTGGTAGGAGAATCGTACGGTCCAGTGTATCTCGAGTCATTCTTGGTTCCCTAGGTCCGAGTCACACCTCCGAGTCAACTTTTCCAGGACAAAATTGTACAGTAAAATCGATCGGCATCAGAGATTTTTGCAGGAGGACATCAATGAAAACTTTCATAGCACATCCTCGATCCCCGATACACCCATTGAGAGAGCGACACAATAGGACGTTTTAACATTAGATACGATAGGATTTTGAGAATTTAAGGAGCTAATTCATACCCGATCTTGCATTAGTTTCTACCTCGTGCACTAATCAAAACAACCGTTTAAAATCACCGATAGACCACATCACGTTTCGTGCCTCTATCGTCAACCCATGATGCATTTAAGTTCTAGAGATTTGGTGGCAGATCTATCAAAAAATCACTCATAACCCGAATTGAATGGCTGATGTGATAGAGTAAGATATTTCTATTTAAAATACCTTAAGATATTGTGGACGAAGTCATTCTGCGCGTAAGGAAATTCCATAGCATATGAAGGACCAAGACGAGTATTTCGAAGGTTACAAAGATCCTGTGAGTATCAAGATAACTAGGTTTTAACAAGCTTCTCAGGTATGTATCCAAGTCTGTAAATTCGTTGGATATAATTTATATTTGTTTATCCGGTTTTTTGAAACAGTCACTGAAATCATGTTTGAGTTGCCTGAACGATGCCGCCAAGAAATCCAACCACTAGATGCTCATCTAGAGTACCAAAGCTAAAAGAACTAGAAACGGGCAAAGACTCTTCTTTAGGGGTCACGAGGCAATTGGAGTACGTCCCTAGGTCGGAGCTTGTCATCAAGACAACCACAAAGAAGGTTTTCGTCTAGCCTTCGGCCTTTGGTGATACAGAGGAAAGAATTGGGTCCACGATGGCGCTCTCACATTGGGAAGAACTCTTTAACAATATCAGTCGGGGAGGAGTACCCAGAATATGTCCCACACAGTGATCCAGATGTAAGGGAGATCGACGACCAGGTGTTCCTGAACATCCGACAGTCACACCTACATATGGTGGCAAGGACAACCCCCATATTTCCCTTCATAGAAGTCATGAAGTGGTTCATCGACCGCATAGACACACATAAGTGTTTAATCAATGATGACAACGATGGGTGTGTCAGATTCTTCCTCCCAGTAGAAGTTCAAAAGTATTACAAACTCAGAGACCTAAAGGAGTGGCTAAACATAGACTTCATCATGAAGTTCTACAAATGCCACGACACCAGCCAGGTGATGGCCTCATGGTGGAGGGAGGACAAGAAATTTACCAACCAGAGCACTGGTTGGTATGGGACAGCTAACTTAAGGTATCCATACGTCTATCTGATGGCTCTCATATGCCGATTGTATGGAGAGAAATATTTCTCCAGGTTTTCAGAGGCATGGATGCTTTTGGAATACACAGTTGCAATCGGCAGGTTCAGATTCAACTAGGGAGCAATAATCTCCAAGCAATTGATCATCTGCGTGTAGCAGGCCTAGGCACTGAAGGAAGGGGAAGAACCAACATTTTACATGGATTTATACTTGCTCAATGTCATGTGTTCCAAAAACGTCTTCGCTGACATGAATCTGAACTGGCATGTTGCAGAACTCTCGATCCATGTCTATTTCAACGTGCTATGGGAAAATAGGTATAAGATCCTACTACCTCATATGCGATGAATTCATCACCTGAATTTACTTTATTCTTTTTAAGAAGGAATTCCCAAGGCTATCGGTGACATACCAAAAGATGATATACAAGGTATGCCATTGGTATTTAGACGAGTGCACCACCTACATCAGGGTGTTCGGGGCCACCAGAGCACCACATCTCCTACCAGCTCATGTCCCAGACTAGATCATCGTGGGAGAAATATGCTATCAAACCATTTTGCAGGGATACAATGCCACCCTGGTCAAGGACAAGAAACGAGGCTTCATACCGTATGTTTTCCATGTAGGGTTCTACCTGGTAAAGGACACCGCTCAAGCCAAAAAATAAGGGCTGAGGAAACTCGAATTCAGATTCCCGATGGAAATATTACGCAAGCACGATATAAATGGCTTGGTCTTGAAGCATGCTTCACAGGTGTCATCCTACTGGTCGTATGCTCACGACAAGTTCGAAGACAAAGTATTCACAGAGAATGCCCAGGGCTGGGACGAGGTGGTACAAAGGATGGCCGACCCAAAAATGACCAGGTTCAAGGCCATGAGTCTAGATGAATAGGTGAAAACTATCGAGTAGTTGGCTCAAGAGGTCCTCAGAGCCAGAGAAGAAATCAGAGTGACAGAAGCAATGAAGGTTTCCCTGGTGACTCCGGTATAGAACAAAGGATTTTCTTTGACACCAGAGGCACAGTCAAGGGGATTGCTCCTAATTGAAAAAGAACATAGAGTAATCTATCAACTGCAGAATGATATGAACCTCATAGAGATGACTAGGGTCCTTTCCAACAACCCAGTTGAAAGCCGAACATGTCTAAGTGGTCCAGTGCTAATACAAATTGAAGACATCACTGGGTTAGATAGCCCTGAAGTTTTAGCGCCTCGGGCCAAATCACTAGGGGATGTTTCATCTCGACCAAATATAGCGAGGACCTCAAGGAGAGCAAGTGCGTCAAACCCGCTCTTTGAATTAATAACAATCTATGATGATGAGGAGCAGGGATGATTTTAAGGATGGAAATTTATTTTAAAATTTAGAAACCTTGGCAAATATTACTAATCCTTTATATGTCAACTATAAATGTTTGGCGATATTTTTGTAAAAATATTCAAATTTCTATGTATTTTGTATAGATTTTATAAAATTTTGGCTATTTTTAAGGTAAAATAATTTTATCCAATAGAATTTGGGTGAATCTCATTTTTGGAAAAACCATGGAAAATTAGCCCATGAGCGAAATTTAGCTGCTAAAGTGCAGATCACTGAGGAAAAGGAACCCCAGAAGGTATCTTCCCCAACTCCCGATGCTCAAATTCAAAGTATTTCACAAAATGACCAGGAATTCAAAAGTGTCTTAAACACTGAGCTTCTCAATGTACCAAGGACCCAAGAAGATAGCCTGAAGGACGAGCTAGGGTCAGCAGAACAAGAATAAGAAGTTCCACAGCGGGAAATCGACATCTCAACAGTTGATTATCAAGTAAGTGTCGATCCTACCCCTGATGCTTCAATTTAAGATGATACTTTACCTCCCAAGGAGCAAAAACTAGAGGCTGAACCACCGGAACATACAAAAGAAGTTTGAGAACCCAGTCTTTAACAGATATACACCATCAGGATGCTGGGAAACATGCTTACCTGGGGATATCAGCAAATCCCTGAACCTGTGTATGAGGTTGTTGATATACAACCCATATCCTATGATCGGAAGAGGAAATACATTGTGAAGAGAACCACCAAGAAGAGGAGGCTTACTCTGGATCACTCCATCCTCATCACCATAGAGGAGAAATTGATAAGCACGAAGCATGCCAATACATTCGAACTTATCAGTGCAGAGATGGAAATCACAGACCCCGCCCTATATAGATCGAAGAAGGATTAAAAGGAGTTGTCTGTTGTGCTGAAGGAGTTGGAACATCTACGCCATTTGGAAAAATATTATCAGGACTTCGCACAGGCCATTAGAGCAATGGGGGTTAGATATCATTGGAGAAATCACACCAATTTCTTCAAAACAACATAGATACATATTGACCGCCATAGACTATTTCATGAAATGGTCTAAGGACATCCCTCTGACTCATGTAAATGAAAAGGTGGTGATCCAATTCATAGAGAAACAACTGATCACAAGGTTCAGTATGCCTTCTGTCCTAGTTTTTTATAATGCAAATTAATTTTCTTCCACCTTATTAACAGATTTTTCTCTAGACAAAGGAATCATAATCAGATACTTTGCAAACTATTATGCATAGGGGAATAGAGTGGCATAATCAACCAATAAGAACCTAGTGATGATATTAAAGAAAACAATTGCAGACAACCAGATAAATTGGAAAAGATCACTCCATAGCACCTTATGGGTTGATAGAGTAACACTCAAGGAAGCTATAGGAAATTCTCCATACTTTTTGGTTTACAAACAAGAAGCCATTCTCCCGAACGGGTTATATCTTCCATCCCTTCAGCTTGCTTAGGATTCTAGAGGACAAACCTCATCAATTATACAACAAAGAATTGATACCCTCCTCATATTGGAAGAAGAAAGGGAAAAATAAAAATCAAATCATATCTCATCAGAAAATATTTAAAAGGTGGTTTGATAAGCATAAGGCCAAAGAAAAGAATTTTGAAGTAGGATACGTAGTCCTAAAATGGGATAGAGAAAATGAACCAAAGGGAAAACATTCTAAGTTTCAAAATCTATGGCTCAGACCTTTTCAGGTAGCCGATAAAATTGGGTAGGCACATATCAGTTGCAGAATCTGAGGGGGGAAACTGACTCCCTCCCGGTGAATGGCCAAGCCCTAAAACAATATTTTCATTAAAAAAAAATGTGTGTGTGTGTGTGTTTTATGATGTTTTTTTTTTAGGAAGGCTAATTGCAGAGTGCTTTTTTTTTATGTTTCTTGATATAGTACTTCTGTGCTTTTGAAGATTGTGTTTATCAAAACATTGCCTGACCTCAATTCACGTGATATGATGAACTCTGTTCCTAACTCATAGCTTACATACAACACAAGAAGCGTTGGGAGACATGCGGTTGTTTTAAATAGTTTTCTATCTAACCTGCAGATGAATAACCTTGAAAAATGATGAAGTGTATGCATGGTGGTCTAGTAAAACCTTAAGGGAAATATGGTAATATGGAAAGAACTACATGTACCTTGAAGATAGAGCTAGCAAAAATTCACCTTAACCATCTCATTTTTCAAATAACAGACATCCTCCTCTCCCACTCGCTCAGGGCATTCTGTCGAAATAAAATAAACTATATCAAATGAATGTATAGTAGGAGAGGGTATGCAGATAAATCCGTCGGGGCTATGGACTCTCGCTGGTAGCGGAGCAACGTCTGTGACATTGGGGTGACTCCATCGGGGCTATGGATGCTCGCTGGCAACGGAGCAACACTGTAGCAAGTGAATAAGGATAACTAAATAGCCTGGAACCAATGAATTCTTTACTCAAATCTTGTCAAAGGGGGCATTAGTCATGGTTACAGGAAATGAAGATGGAATAAAGGTTGAAAACCCCACAGGCAGACCTGGATGCATTGACTAGGGAATTTCAAATGTAAGGATAAAAAAGGCTCTGATAAAGACCAGTTAATTTCTCAACCATATTTTTCATCAAATGAGCCCGAGGTAGGAACAAAGATTCTACTTTCGCCCAATAAGTCGCCATTTGTTGAGCACTCAACACACCCTAAAAAATCCTTTATCAAATTCTTATTTTTTGGGTACCACTTGATATTATGCACTGTATTATTTGTTTTCATATTTGAGAAATGTGTTTTGTCTTTGATTATATTTCATGACTCTCATCACCTATTTAGTTTTGATTGAACTTATGAAAATACATGATTAAAAGACCTTAACACCTGAATAAAAAATCGGCAGCCAAACACTTCACCAAACGTGCTCGGGGTCGACATCAGAAGGACTTCAAAGAAGGAAAAAGAACCACTAGAAAAAACTCAGTCGTCGAGCGTTGATCTTCATTGGCATCGACAAAAGGAAGTTTTGGTTTACGCATAAAGATATTGCTGATAGCCAATTCCCCTTCGACATCAGTAAAAGACGAGGGGATAGGCTTTAATGAAGAACCAAAATACATCTTTGATAGTCGATTCCCGATGCACTTTATCGGAATCAAGGAAAACCTAGAAGGATCAGAACAAACATTCTGACTATGATAAAATTTATCCCCGATCGTTGATCCCGATGGGTTTTCGACTTCGGCAAGCTAAGGTTTTTTTTAGAATGAATAACTTAAGGAAATTCCTAATTTTGATTAATACACAAGAATTAAGTCACCGGTCTTCAGTTCCATGTGTCTTCACCTGATAGGAGAATCATACGGTCCAGTGTATCCCGAGTCATTATTGGTTCCCTAGGTCTGAGTCACACCTCCGATTCAACGTTTCCACAACATCATTGTATGGTAAGATTGATCGGTGTAGGATATTTTTGCAGGAGGACATCAACGAAAACGTTCATAGCACATCCCCAATCCCCAATCCACCCACTGAGAGAGCAACACAATGGGACGTTTTAGCATTAGATACTATTGTATTTTAAGAAATTAAGGAGATAATTAATACCCTATCTTGCATTAGTTGCTACCTCATGTGCTAATCAAAAGAACCATTTAAAATCATCGATAGACCACATCACCACCCGTGCCTCCGCTGTCAACCCATGATGAATTTAAGTTATAGGTATTCAATGGCAGATTTATTGAAAATCACTCATAACCCGAATTGAATGGCTAATGCGACACAATAAGATCTTTCTGTTTAAAATCCCTTAAGTTGTTGTGGATGAAGTCATTCTATGCGTAAGGAACTTCCAGAGCATCTGAAGGAGAAAGATGAGTAATTCGAAGGTTGAAAAAACCTCGTGAGTATCAATATAACCATATTTTAGCAAGCTTCTCAGGTATGTATCCAAGTCTGTAAATTCACTGGCTACAATTTATATTTGCTTATCCAGTTTTTTGACATAGTCACTGAAATCATGTTTGAGTTGCAGGAACGATGCCGCTGATAAATCCATCCACCAGAAGCTCACCGAGAGCAACAAAGCTAAAATAACCAGAAACAAGTGAAGGCAGGGGTCTCAAGGAAGTTGGAGTATGTCCCTAGGCCAAAGCCTGTCATCAAGACAACCAAAAAGAAGGTTTTCATCTAGCCTTCAACCTTTGGAAATACAGAGGCAAGCACTGGTTCCAATATGGTGCTCCCACATTGGGGATAACTCTTTAACAAGATTAGTCGGGAGTAGTACACATAATATGTCCCACACAATGATACAAACGTAAGGGTGCTCAATGACTAGGTGTTCTCGAACATCCTACGATCATACCTACATATGGTGGCAAGTAAAACCCCCATCTTTCCCTGCATAGAAGTCCCTAAGTGTCTCATCGACCACACAGAAGCACATAAGTGTTTAATCAATGATGACAATGGTGGGTGTGTCAGAGTCTTCCTCCCAGTAGAAGTTCATAAGTATTACAAACTTAGAGACCCATAGGAGTGGATAAACACATACTTCATCGTGAAGTTCTATGAACGCCATGAAACTAGCTGGGTGATGGCCTCATGGTGGAGGTACGACAAGAAATTTACCAACCGGAGCACTGGTTGGTATGGGACAACTAACTTAAGGGATCCATACATCTATCTGATGTCTCTCATCTGTCGATTGTATGGAGAGAAATATTTCTCCAGGCTTTCAGAGGCATGGATGCCTTTGGCATACACAGTTGCGATCGGTGTTTCCAGCTTCAACTCGAGAGAAATAATCTCCAAGCAATTGAGCATTTGTGGGCAATAGTCCTAGGTGCCGAAGGAAGGGTAAGAACCAATGTTTTACATGGATTCATACTTTCTCGATGTCATGTGTGCCAAAAACGTCTTCGCTAGCATGAATCTGAGATGGCATGTTGCAGAACTCCCGATCCACGTCTATTTCAGTGTGCTATGGCAAAACAAGTATAAGAAATATTACTCCCTCACCAACGATGAATTCATCGCCCAAATTTACTTTATTATTTTTAATAAGGAATTCCCAAGGCTATCAGCGGAAGCCAAAAATATGATATACAAGGTATGTCATTGGTATTTAGACAAGCGTTCCACCTACATCAAGGTGTTCAGGGCCACCGAATCACCACATCTCCTCCTATATCATGTCCCAAACCCACTCGTCGTGGGAGAAATATGTTATCAAACCATTTTGCAGGGCTACAATACCACCCTGGTCAAGGACAAGAAACAGGCCTTCATACCCTATGGTTTCCATGTAGGGTTATCCCTGGTAAAGGACACCACTCAAGCCAAACAAGAAAGGCTGAGCCAACTCGAATTCAGATTCCCGATGGGTAGATTATGAAATCACGATCCAAAGGGCCTGATATTGAAACATGCTTCGGAGGTTTCATCCTATTGGTTGTATTCTCACAACAAGTTAGAAGATGAAGTCTTCAAAGAAAACACCTAGGACTGGGATGAGGTGGTAAAAAATATGGCTGACCCGAAAATGACCATGTTTAAGGCCATGAGTATAGATGAATAGGTGGAAAATATTGAGCAATCAGCTCAAGAGGCCCTTAGATACAAGGAAGAAATCAAAGCGACAAAGGAAATGAAGGTTTCCCTAGTGACTCTGGTACAAAACAAAGGATTTTATTTGACACCGGAGGAATCGTCAAGGGGATTTATCCTAATTGAAAAGGCACAGAGAGTAATTGATCAACTGTAAAATGATTCGGACCTCATAGAGATGACTAGGGTCCCTATAGACAACCCAGTAAAAAGTCGGATAGGTCTAAGTGGTCCAGTGCCAATACAAATTGAAGACATCATTGGGTTAGATAGCTCTGAAGTTTCAGCGCCACAAGCCAAATCACTAGGGGACGTTTCAGCTCAGCCAGAGATAGTGAGGACCTCAAGGAGTGCAAGTGTGCCAAACTCCCTCCATGACTTAATAACAATCTATGATGATGAGGAGAGTTTAGAGCTTTCATTGGTGACTCCAATGCAGATCGTTGAGGAAAATGAACCCGAGAAGGTATCTTCCCCAGCTCTCGATGCTCAAATTCAAAGTCTTCCAAAGAATTACTATGAGGTCTAAAGTCTCTTAGACACTGAGTTTCTCAATGTACTAGGGACCCAAGTAGATAGCCCGAAGGATGAGCTAAGGTTGGGCGAACAAGAAGAAGTTCCACAGCGGGAAATCGACATCTCAACAGTCGATTATCAAGTAAGTGTCGAGCATGCCCCTGATGCTTCAATTTCAACCGATACTTTACCTCTTGATGAGAAACAAATAGAGGTTGAATCATCAGAACATATGAAAGAATTTCGAGAACCCAGTCTTGAATAGATATACACCATCGAGAGCTTGGGAAACATGCTTATTTGGGGAGATCATCAAATCCCTGAACCCGTGGATGAGGTTGCTGACATACAAGCCATCTCCTATGATTGGAAGAGGAAAGCCATTATGAAGAGAACCACCAAGAAGAGGAGGCTTCCTCTGGATCACTCCATCCTCATCACCACAGAGGAGAAATTGATAAGTACAGAACATGCCAAGACATCCAAACTTATCGACGCATGGATGGAAATCACAAACGCCACCTTGGATAGAGTTGAGAAGGATGAAAAGGAGTTGGTCATTGTGCTGAAGGATTTGGAACATCTATGCCATTTGATGAAATATTATCAGGATTCCACATAGGCCACAGTGTTATTGAGAAGCGAATTCCAGGACGCTTACAGTAAATTCACCAATGAGAAACACCTTTTCACTGCAAAGATAGTTGATTTCCAAGAAGACACCCTCATGGCGTTGGCGACATGAAAATATATGGAAATATGGTATGAGAAATCACACCAATATGTGTAAAGGATCGAGTAAATCATCGCGGTTCAGCAGGGCCGAGACTCCGAAGAGCACAACATTCAAGTACTCAAGGATAGTAGCATCGATCACATAAAGAAATTGACTGAATAATGGGTGAGAATGGACCAAGAAACTCATTAGGAAATCCAAGAGAAGTGGGTCAAGTGAGAAAAGAGCTAGACCAAGATCAATCAGGCAATGAGAGACATCGACCTTCCAAAATTCAGCACACCTGATGACTTTGTCGACTTGCACGACAAAGTCAAATTACATGTTGAACAAGACTCATCATGGGATGCGGAGATAACAAAGGTGGCGAACATGGCACCAGGACAAGTACAACAGTTCATGGAGCACCAGATAAAGGCTTGGACAATTCTACAACAGTTAAGTTCTAGAATAGTCAAATATCAAGCACAAGCAGTGGAGATAAAGGAGATCCTTTCGGCCCCGATGGACCAACACAGGCTCCCGTACGCTAACACATGCGGGGAAGTCTTCATCAAATGGTCGGAGTATGAGAAGAGTCATCCACTCAAGTGAGATCATTTGATGACTCTTATAAGACTGAGATATGAAAGCGCCATGTGGCGAGTTTTTGTTTTACTTAGCTGCACTTTTGATAGTTATTCTTAGTTAATAATATGTTATAAATAAGAGGATCGGCCTATTAGAACAAGGTCAATGGTTTTTTCAAAGACCCTCATTTTTGGATTTGTAAAGAACTATTTTGGAGCTACATTAATTGAGAAGTCTTGGTTAGGACCAAAGACAAGTTTGTGTTTTTCATCAAAAACGTGTGTGATTGGATCTGAAGAAGAATTATTTTTGATTTTATCTCATGAATGGATGTTGTAACTATTCTGGCTACATTAGATGATTTTTTGCAGAAGGAATCCTTGCAATTTGCTTCAATCTTGTCGACCCGCTTCTACTTGACAGAAGGTACTTGGGCTGAGGCTGCAGTGATTGCAGTGTTCTTATGTTCACCTTTTGAATAGACGGTGAAGAAGTTGAATTTTGTAGTATGAGATACTACCTTGCGACACTGTTTAGGTGGGACACTGGTTGGAACTACCTCTAGTATCCTGTAGAGATGAACTCCCAGAGAAAAAATGACACTACAGGGTCAAGACTCATAAATAGCATGGTGCTTCCACATATATGGCTAGAACAACAGAACATCAAAAACATCCAATGGGGAAAAATCACATAATACCTCATCCTTGAAGGGCTGGATGTCGTATGACAATCAACACTGTTGGTTGACACAAAGATATCATCCCTGGTGAAGCCACCCGATGTTGTATGGCTGCAGGTGTGGTGTTATCGACAATCCCAATTGTTTGACGACCTCTGCTGAGATGAGCTTCTTTTGGATTCCTCTATCAACAATGAAATGCAATGGGGTCCCCTTCACCCACATCTATGAATGAAAGATGCGCTCCCCCTCTTTGGGATCTGCTAGTTCTCCTAGTTGAATTGTTATGGTCATGACACTAGAAGTGGTGATCCAAGTGGACATCAGTGGCCAACAACCTTTCCCAACTGGCTCAAAACTGTTTTCTGGCAATTTTGGTAATTTACTATTTTTAGCAGTTTTCACTTCCAAAGCCATTTTGAGGCCCTAAACGATGTTTTTTTGGGGGAAAATGGGTTTTAAAAATACAAATTCCTTCAACATTTCCCATAAAATGAATCTCCTCGATGATACCTTTCCAACGAGCTATCATACACCTAAAACGGAGATTGTATGCAAAAGTTACGACCACAGGAAGTTGATGTACTAACTTACCCAAACAGGTCCCACATGACTTTTGACGCTTCATCTCCTAGGGTTAGGTTTTTAGATGTCTAGGGATTTTAGTATTCCTGTTTATTGTAAAAAGGCCTTCAGAGCCTCATTGTAATCATCTTCTTATGAATTAGCGCAACCGTCACATCTCTTCTCAGAGATAAGCCGTCACCATTCCAACAAGCTTGTTTCCACTGCATTTTACAGTTTCAGCTTATTTCCTTATTGAATAGAAAACTAGTTTTACCATATCTATGTTATTTTGTGTTAAGAACCTATTAATAATATGTAGGCATTTCATTATGCTCATAAAATCTGGATTAGTGGTATCAGATCATTCTTCTCCTTGTCGTCTTAATGCATGTCCCCAACGAGGTCGGAGTACAAAGAGTTGGGTCTTGAGCTTGTTTCTCTTGACAAAAAAATCTATCGCACGCCCAAGTGACCTCTCATGGTAGGAGAAAACAAATATGATGGGACATGAGATCCTTAATTCAAACTGTTGATTGATGAATCCCTCACACAACAAAGGAACGAGGTGATGGATAGTTTCATGCAAATCCTTCGGCGACCACCAATAGGCGACGCATCTTCTTTGAGCAGAGTCGCCGCCCCCTTCAAGGTACAAATAAACTTTGATATTTCTATATTTGAAGGTTGGATAGACGAAGATGTTGTAGACAAGTGGTTGAATCTACTAGAAGGGTATTTTTCTATCCATAACTTTTCGAATAAAGAAAAGATTACTTTTTCACTCCTCAGCGTCATTCCCCATGTCAAAGATTGGTGGGAAACCTTCTGTGAGCAAAAGGAAACAGAGGAAACCTCATTATTTACAATCATGACCACTTGGGAATCCTTCAAGGATGATATTAAGGAACAATATGACCCTGTCAGAAGTTATGATGACTTGTATACCAAATGGACCACATTGGGGCAAGAAAGAAACCAAGCAGTGCCAGATTTCACAAATATATTCCATACCTTGCGCACCAAGATGAGTATCAAAGATTTAGAGTGACATCTAGTGCTCAAGTATCGTGGTGCGCTGCATAGATACATACAGACCGAAATGGAATTTCTAGACATCTCATCCTTGGGCATGGCCTACCGATATGTCCTCAAAATTGAGTAGAAGCTCAAACAAAAGACACGATAATTTGGGCCTGGGAACCCCTCACAACAAAAGCTAGGAAAGGGTGGCCCAAACCCACAGAAAAAAGGACAGAGCAAATATGGAAAATAACAGGACAACCAGTCCAAGCCGCAAGCAAAGAAAGACACTGGAAAGACAAAGAAAGATACTAGGAAGTGGTGCAACTTCCATAACATCCCTCGGCATAATATTGTTGACTGTCACTCAAATAAGTCGTTGGTGGCCAAAGTGAAATCCTATGAATCAGATGCGGGTTCCGACTCTGAGCCAGAACCAGAAAGGGGAAGACAGATCATTGACACGGAACTCGATGCCATCGTTGCTACCACCAAGCTCTAGCCTGGTGAACCAAACGAGCCAGAAGAAGGAGAGTGCCTATTCCATTCAAAAATGTGGGTAAAAGGCACCCCGCTACACCTCATCATTGATAGCGATAGCCAGAAGAACCTCATCTCAGTAGAGTTCGTCAAACAGCTGGCCCTGCCAACAATGTCGTACCCACAACCCTACACCATTGGATGGCTCCGCTAAGAAAGTGATCTTCGCGTCAACCAACAATGTCGACTATCGTATGACATCAAGCCCTTCAAAGACGAGGTATTGCGTGAGGTTGCTCCTATTGAATTTTTTTATGTTCTTTTGGGCCAACCTTGTTTATGTAAATGTCATGTTGTATATGAATCTAGGCCTCGTATTTTTATTATTACTTTGAACAAGAAATTGTACAGGATACCCAAGGCATTCCCACCTAGTGTTATTTCCTTGATCTCTACTAAGAAATGCAAGAAGGTCATCTCTTAGACATGGAATTTTGTCTTCTTCATCATTCACTCTCAGAATAAGAGAAATATCATAACCACATCTAGGGTCTCTGCAACCGACCTCTCCACATAGCACAAGAAAGTAGATAAGGTCGTGGAAAAATACTTGGATATCTTCTCCTCACCTACCGGGGTACCTTTGCACTGCCAGGTCAAGAACCCCATTGATCTGACCCTGAACGCACCACTTCCCAATGGCCCAGTCTAAAGCCGCTCTCTGTTAGAGAATGAGGAGATCAAGTGACAGGTCCAAGAACTACTCCACAATGGGCACAATCGTCCCAGCTCATCACCTTGCGGGAGCCCAATCATGCTAGTATAGAAGAAAGATGGAACCTAGTGACTCTGCATTGATTACAGGGCTTGCACATTGGAGTACATTTCTTTGGAACCTGGCTACTCTACATGGAAGATGGCCCTAACTCTATGAGACAAACCTGGACTTCGCCACCACCTACAAAATGTTGGGGGAAAACACAGTTGTTAATAATTTCCATCTTCAGGATGGGTTGTTGTGTCATCTGGGCCATATATGTGTTCTATCAAGTGAGCGAGCAAAGATGATATCAGAATCCCGCTACAGTCGGGTGGCAGGACACTTCAGTGTTGAAAAGACAGTGGCGATGCTACATAAACATTTCTACTGGATGAAACTTTGATAGGAGGTCAGCAAGTATATCAGGTCCTGCATTGTTTGCGCTATTGTCAAACTGACCACTAACAAATAGGGCATGTACACTCCTCTTCCTACTCCTGACAAGCCATGGGAATCTATCTCAATGGACTACATGTCGTGCCTCCCATCCACCAAGCGGGGAAATGACTATGTTTTTGTCGTTGTTGATCACTTTTCTAAGATGACGATTTTGGTTGCTTGCAAGAGGCCACAGCAGAGGCCACTGCCAAGCTCTTCTTTGAATGAGTCTAGGTACATTTTGGAATCCCACAAACCATTGTCTCAAATCGGGATAGTCAATTTCTCAGCACATTCTGGTCGAGCCTCTGGTCACAGCCAAACATAGGTCATAAATCGAATGATTGTGCATATCCTTTGCATGTATAATTCAAAGCACCCTATCACATGGTATGAGAGCCTTCCCTATGTCCAGCATAGCTACAACCGATCCCTATATAGCTCAACTGGACACAACCCATTTCAGGTGGGGTTGGGATTCCAACCATTGGGTCCCATAGATGTTTCACTTCCCCTTGCGGTCACCTCGACTGACTCATCTCTTGCTCCAACTGAAGCTGACAAAGCCACCCATTTCATTGAGCGGATCTAGCACATCCGCCAATAGGTTCAAGATATCCTGTAGAATTCCAATGACAAGTACAAAAAATGCAATGATCAACATCATGTGCCACATAAGTTTCAGGCGAGCGACAAAGTTTAGTTTTACTTGCAGAAAGAACGCCTTACAGAACCCCATCAGAAACTTCACCCACTCCGTTATGGGTCATACACCATCACCAAGTCCGTGGGCGATATTGCTTTTCAGCTCAACATTCCTCCTTTCCTTGGCCTGCACCCAGTGTTCAACATGGATCTCCTTCGCCCTTATTTCCCACCATTATTGGACACCTCAGAAGTAGAAGAACAGATGACACCAATAGAGCTCAACCTCGACTGCATAAAATAGGCATCCAATTATCATATTGTGGACACACATATCAAGGGCACTCGACAACAAAGGATCCATCTTTATCGAGTCATCAAAGCAGGGTAGCTTCTGCACCAAGGCAAGTGACTCACACTAGGCCAAATTCAACAAAAAATTCCTCATCTGATGGGGGACCTCAACGCAATGGAGACCATTTCTTCCTAAGTATGGATGATTGATCCATGTGGATATCAGTGGCCACCCACCTTTTCCAACTGGCTCACAACAGTTTTCTGGCAATTTTGGTAATTTACTATTTTTAGCAGTTTTCACTTCTGGAGCTGTTTTGAGGCCCTAAACGATGTTTTTTTGGGGGAAAATGGGTTTGCAATATGTAATTTATATCTATAGTTCCCCTAAAATGAATCTCCTCAACGATACCTTTCCAACAGGCTATTATACGCCTAAAACGGAGATCGTATGCAAAAGTTACGACCCCGGGAAGTTGATGTACTAACTTACCCAAACATGTCCCACATGAGTTTTGGCGCTTCATCTCCTAGGGTTAGGTTTTTGGATGTCTAGGTTTTTTGGCATTCCTATTTATTGAAAAAAGGCCTTCAAAGCCTCATTTTAACCATCTTCTTGCGAATGAGCATAGCCATCAAATCTCTTCTCAGAGATAAGCCACCACCATTCCAGCAAGCTTGTTTCCGCTGCATTTTACAGTTTCATCTTATTTCCTTATTGAATAGAAAACTAGTTTTACTGTATCTATGTTATTGTGTTAAGCACCTGTTAATAATCTGTATTCATTTTGTTCTTCTCATAAAATCCGGATCAAGTGGGGTCTATGTCAATGATCTGTCTTTTTCCATTATTTTCTGAATCAGATTTTGAATCAGGGTTTGGCTCCTTGTCTTTGATATTGGCCACCAATGATTTTTTTGAGAGACATTCATTGGTGTTGTGATAGGGGATTTTGTGGAAATCATACCACTTTCCAATGTCCTTCTTCATCTTCCTATGACCCTTCTTTTCCTATGGCTTGGACTAGTTTTCTAAAGGTTGTTTGTTAAGGTCGTATTTATCATACTTTGGTTTTTGCAGATTTGTAGACCTGAACTCCCATTTGTTCTGGTGCTTAGATTTCGGCTTGGTTTTAACATCATATCGATAAGAAATACCCAGTGATGAGATGCCCAAAAAATCCATTTCAGTTTGGATGTATCTGTGTAGAGCCCCACGGTATTTCAAAACCAAATGTCACTCAGAGTCTTTGATACCCAGCTTGGTGTGCAAGGTATGGAAGGTTTTGGTGAACTCCAACACTACTTGTCTCCTCTCTTGATGCAGGGTGGTCCATCGCATGTATTGGTATTCATAGTTTCCAACAAGGTAATATTGCTCCTTAACCGCATCCACAAAAAAATACCAAGTGGGCTCGACCCCATATATTCCATATTCCTTTGTGGAAATTTTCTCCCAGTAAGTTTCCCACCAATGTTTGACATGGGGGAGAGCTTTAAGGAGTGTGAAGGTGATCTTTTCCCTATCGAAAAAATTTTGAACAAAGAAATACAATAATATCAAAATTAACTTGTACCTTGAAAGGCAAGGTGCCTCCAAAGTGTCTGCTTGATGAATACACGCCAATTTTTATAGGCATGCATTGAAGGATGTGGGAAAATTTCTCCATCATTTCGTCCTCTGTCGCGTGAGAGCTTACTCAAGAAACATATTAATAGAATTGTCTGCTCTGTCGTTTTTCTTTTCTTCTGCAATGGAGGGTCTCTTGGGTGTGCAAGAGAGATTGTACTCAAGCGAGACAAGCTCGATACCCAAATTTCTATACTCGGACCTCATCGGGGACATGCACTGAAAAAACGATCAAGAGCAACATGCTCTGAAACTGCTGATCCAAATTCTTTTTGGCATGAAATGAGAGAGAAGATATAATAAAGGAATGTACAGAGATATATCATATATCCAATGATATAACAAAAATATATCAGAGATGAAACCATAAACATAGATATACAGTAATACACAATTTTTATTAATGAGCGAAATGTACAAAATTGTAAAAATACGGAGTGAAAGACTCGCTAGAATGGTGGCAGCTTATCTCTAAGAAGAGATGTGATGGTTATTGACATTCACAAGAAGATGGATTAAAATGAGGTTCTAAAGGCATTTTTAACATAAATAAAGTCCAAAACCCTAACCTCAGAAGATGAAAATCCAAAAGTCTTGTGGACCCCGTTTTGGGTAGTTTCGTGTATCAACTTCCTATGGGCGTAATTTTGGCATACGATATTGGTTTGGGGTGCACGATAGCTCGTTGGAAAGGTATCATCAAGGAGATTCATTTTGGGAGATCAATCAAAGCCTTTGGTTAACATTGAGGTGATTTATCCCAAAAAAACTTGATTTAGGCCCTTAAAATGGCCCGAGAAGTTAAAAACTGCTAAAAATAGTAAATTGTCAAAATTGCTAGAAAATTGTTTTCAGCGAGTTGGAAAAGGTGGGTGGCCATTGATATCCACTTGGATCACATGAATGGGGGAGAACTACAACTGTTCCAGTAGTGACTTGGTATTTGGTTATGGTTTGGACTACCTGCTTAATACGTTAGCTTTGGAGAAGAGGTACGCTACCTTGTTAGGCTATTGGTTCTAGGGTTTGCTTCTGGAATTATTCTATCTGTCAAGGTTAAGGTGCTCGGGGGTGGCCTTTTTTCCTATGGTTGGGTGACAATATTGATATATTGTCTACAGTGAAACGAGCACACTTATTATGTTAACACTTAATGTCCATACATGCCATGCTCAACAACCATTATGATCCTTCCTCTTCACCCCAAACCCCTTTATTAATATCTCGTGATCTCATTAATCTTTTGAACCTATGTGGCCCTCGCTACATGTCAATTTTTTTATTATTATGGGACCTTTTGGTCCCCTTTTTCTCTACCCTCTCTAAAGACCCCATGGGGTTCTTCCTCATCATTGATTGGTTAAATAATTTAATGGACCAAAGGCCATCGCAGGTTCATTTAGTACTCCCTACCCCAACTACTATAAGGAATTATGAGGCCATTTCTCCTTCCACTCTCCCTCCTACACATTCTCCATAGTAGTTCAAGAATGAAAACATAATTCTCATAATGTGAGGGATCTTTCACATTCCAAATATGCTCCTCCATCATATACACCTTAGAACATGATCACTTCTCTCATCCAACACAA
>JZKD02S1687006.1:13192-42209 GCA_000966675.3 Picea glauca
CGCCCCGCGTGTCCAGCATCACTGTATGTTATACTGAGATTCCTTAGCCTCTCTGGCAGTTTGAGACTCTTTGTCTTCTCTGTGACAATCGAACTCACCTTCTTTGTTTCAGTTACAGGCCTCAATGCCCATCAGTTGCCAATCGCCTCCATGAACATCTTCATTCCTCTCAGAGACTCTTCACCTCCTTTGTCAGTCATTCCGAAGTGTCTTCGCATCCTCTAGTAGAAACCATCAATGGTTTCTAGCAGTTTCACTGTGTCGTGCACCAATAGCCCTCAGATCTCCTTCAGGTTAATCTACGCCATTGGATGAGATTTATTAATCTTGCCTTTAAATCAGGTTTCGGCATTTTTTCATTCCTGTTGCATTGTGTTCTTGCCTCTCCAAGTCATGATTCACGAAACTCCGATATGGAGTTTGATCAACGATCCAGATCTGATCTCTATTCAACGGTTACGATTAAATCATGATTTCGCATATCGCAATATCGGGATTCCTGATGTCAATAATCTTTGACATGTCCAAATCTCGATCCCCGATGCCTCTCTATTAACTAGAATCAATGGTCCAGATCAAAGCTTGATCTGACAGCTCATATTACATCGTGATTTCACATATCGTGAAATCAGGATTCCTGTGGTGAATGTTCTTTGAAAACTTCAACACTCGATCCTCGAGACTCTGACATGGTGTCCATCTGATGACGTCACACGTGGATTGACACGTGTTGAATACTGCCACATGTCACTCTAATTCGTGACTTACATGTGCCTGAAATGTTGAATCAGTCTGACACTTGTCAATACCTGGTTGTGCCACGTGTTCCTAGCTGACATGGTCTGCTGATGTGAGTCGCGTCGACGGTCTAGATCACATCTTGATCTGATGGTTCAGATTACGTTGGGATTTTGTATATCGAGAAATCGGGATTCCTGTTGCATTGTTTCTTTGACATTTCCATCACGCGATCCTCGAAACTCCGACAGGGAGTCGGATCAACGGTTTAGATTTGATCTTGAATTGACGGCTCAGATTACGCCTCTAACTTCAATTATCCCTCCGGCTAAGCTCATGGTCCACATGACCTCCCCCTATATGACCGCGGCCAAACCTCCTGATCGGGGTTTCAAACTTTCCAATGTCAAAACATGTATGTCCTTAGGATTCACGATCCCTCGAATCCTGACGTGCTCTTTACACAATAGCTCTCCTGGCTAGGCTCTTGGCCCATATGACCACTATCCCCATGACCGCAGTCTTACCACTCATCGGGGTTTTGAGCATTTCAATGCCGCAATGCATTGGCTCACGGGATTCCCAATATGTGAAACCCCGATGAGTCAACCCTCCTTTCGGGATTTCACCTTGGCTTTTCTCGATGGTAAACCTCATGCAACTCCTGTCTGATTTGACGACTAACGAGATTTCTGAATGAGATCCAATGGTTCTCGATCTCTCCCTTATGTAGGCTTCTCTTAAGCTCCTCCTAGATGTAGAAACCAATGATCCAGATCTTCTTCTTCAACCGATCTGACGACGGCTGTGCTCCCTCCTGAGCTTTGCACACTTTCCTCCCAACCTTGGGAGAATTAAAAGTTCTCAAAGGCCTCAACCTTTGTCTTCCTTCTCCTCTGCGAACTCCTGTATCTTGAGCTTTGCTACGTGCGTTCTCCTCAACATTGTTCCTCCTGAGATTTCACTTCCGAATCTTGTTTTTCCATCGATGCACATTCTAATCCTGCCATCTTCACTGTTGTACTTTCCATCAATGACAAGCATACGCTACCTATTAAACATTTGCCAACAAAACCCTCAAACTTTTCAATAAACACACACCAACCATTCCTTTCTAAGTCGTCTCCTGCATTGTCAAACGATAACAAGGTTTGGATACCATTGGGCTCAACCCTCACCATAGGAGCCATGGATAACAACAGGGAATTAACATGAAAATCAGAGGTAGGGTTTGATAGAAAAAACATAGAGCCATAGCCCCGAACAAAACAATACTGTGACAATTTCGAAATGGTAGGCAGGAACGTTAATCACCATGCGTGGGAAAGAGATCGTGAAGCCCGAGGCCATACAGAGAAATAATATCACGCTGTACCTCATATGATACCTTGGGTAGTGTAAGGATGTAAGCACATGTATACCATAGAGCACATATATTCAGGACTTGATTACAAGGTAAAATTTTGGAATAAACATTGTGTTAAAAGAATTTTATGAATCAAACCCCATTAATATTAATCGAATATTGATGAGTGGGAGGATTTTTCACTTATGTAACCAAGGCATGACTAGGACTAAGGAGTTATAAACTAGGAAAACCATCAAGTTCATAGCAAAAGATGACAATTCGACAATAGACCATATGAACAATTATCCTTTGATCAAAAATTGAAATCAAGTGTGAATTCCAGCTGTGAGTTTTCATGCTTATAGTCATGAAAACAAAGATGGAAAGGAAGGTATGTAAAAAGCGACAAGTGATAAGTGTCGTTGCTCATGACGAGTAATGGAAATTTAGAGATCCTATGTAGGAAACTTATAAACAATAGAAATTACATTATTGTTTCCAACAGATAGGTAGTCTTCTGTACATCACAGCATCCCATCCTGATATAATGCAAGTTGTTGGAATGCTAGGTCATTATCAGTCTGCTCATAAACAAATTCATTTGGTAGCTATCACAAGAATATTCAAATACTTGAAGGGAACAATGACTTATGGTCTATGGTATCCCAAAAATAATAATTTTCAGTTAATTTCTTATTCAGATGCAGATTTGAAAAATTGGGTGGATGAGAGAAAGAGCACCAATGGAGGTTCATTCTTTTTGGGTGACTCATTGGTATTGTTGTTCTAGAGTTTGTACTTAAGTCTTAGAAAGTACAGTGTCTAGGCATCCGAAAGTGAGTAAAGGATAAAAAGGGAGAGGATTCAACCTTCGAGAAAGGAAGCTAAGGCTAATTTCTAGGTTGTCGTTGTCTCGATTCCAACTGTTCCTGAATGTTTATATCCTGTTCAATCGCGGCCCATGAACGTTCAAGTTCTACTCGGGTGGTGGTTTTTTTAAGTATGGTATCGAAAATGTTTAAAGTGATATGGGTTTGGTCTGATAAGATGGGTTCAATATTAGGCTATCCTACAATGGGGACAATCATAGAGGAATAGTAAAATTAAAGGAGAGTTCGAGGTTTTTGATGCTGTATCAATTTGATCCTATAAAGGAGAACTTTTGAATCCAATATTAAAGATAAAGTGCAAACCAAAGGCCTTTTCCTATAATTGAGTTATATTTTAAATAAATGGTGTGTGAAATGTGAGAAAAACTTTAAGCTGTCTATAGCGTGAGGCTCCTATCAAGGGAGAATCTCACCCTGTAAACAGAAGAAGAAAATAAGATAAGAAGAAATCTGACGAAGAATAAAATATGACAATCTAAAGGGTTCATAGGTCTTGTACCTGCTAATAGATGGTACGAAGGAAAAACTGTAAATGATATAGATGACTAAAAATTGATCACCAGAGTAGAAGTTTTACTAAATTGCAATGAAACGTTCATCAGACATATATAAGCGAAATGAAATTGAATATGAAATCACAGAGGAAACAAACTCATAACACAATCTTGATGGAATCAGGAATCTTCAGATTTGCTTTGTATTAATTCTAAAAAAGGAGATAGTCTCTATTACAATCAACCAAAAAGGTCCAGCCCTTTTTCTTTCTTATAATTACATATTTATACAACTTCAGCATGCTAGGATCTCAATCGTCACAACAATTTTTTGGTTACAAAAAGAATATTTATGTGCTCCAATTCTTTGCCTTTGTCATCTTTCGAGCGGATGGATCACCTTCCTTTCTTTAAACTTCGGGTTCTAAAAATAGAACATACAGACACATGTCATTATTTGGTACCTGAAGACTGCCCCTTCACCTACTATGTGCAAGTGATGCACTTCTCCAACAACTGGGCTATCACCTTGGAAGGTTCTGCTTGATTATTTGCCTCAAAAGTGTAACAATCCTTCACTAATTGTGGCAACTTTCTTTCTCCCTGTTAGTCTTCAGCGCTAATAGAACATAAAAGTACACTTGGTTTTATTATCCATCTGTCTACTTGAACTATATCTGTCTGGGTTGTCTGTGATATTTCAGCCAACTCTCTTTCCTCATTCTCCTTGATACTGAGAAAGTGTTTAGCTATATTGATCTAGCCCAGTGTCTAAGTACTGCTTTCACTATCGAGACCCAATGAATTCCCATCTATGAAGCTGAAAGGTTCTTCACAAGATTTTATTACCTCTTTAGCTTGTTGTCTACCTTTTGATATGGTACGGTCCCATTCCTTCAACAAGATGTTACCTCGGGTCTGCTCTGGGATGGAAAACTTGAAACTATTGCTCGTTTCCCTTTTTTTCATGGCTATCACAGCCTCTTGGAAAGCGACCCGAGCCACCCCAGCTTCTTTTTCTCTAAAAGAGATGTTTTTTAGTACTTGATCAATGAGTTGGCAGTTATTTTGAATAATTTCCACCTTAGCAAGTAAATCTTGCTGAGATGCCGATACTCTTTTTCGGATTTCTATGTCTTGGGATTGAAATATCCCGATATCTATCACCTGGATTTCGGTGAAATTTAATTTGGCCTATAGATGCTCTATCAATTCTTCTTGCTGGCTTATCTGTGATTGGTTGGTCTGGGCCACCTGTTGTGTTTTTTTGAGATCAGTTTTGAGCCGCTTGATTTCTTTTTGATCAGCTGCTCCAGCTTGCTCTATACCTGAATTCACCTGATCTCTGGCAACTACCTTTGATGTAGCTAGTTTATCCTCCAATTTTTGATTAAGTGGTTTTTTCGCTTCAACTGATCTTTTAGGGACTTGATAGAATATTGGTTGGCTGTAGCAAAAGCCCCCAATGTCCCTGCTATCTGAGTTGCAAATTCTTGCTTCTTCATGTCTTTTCCATCAACTAAGATTTTAAATTTCTTGGCTACCTTGCCTACTTCTTGATAAAGCTCTTGCTTTACAATGGCCTTTCTCTTCTTATCGAATAAAAATTCATTCGGAGGCAACTCTTCCACAGTTATGGGTGATAGTTCTTCACCAAAAATCCATCCAACATCTGGGACCCCCTTTGTGGATTGTAGGGGAGTAACAGAAATGATGGGACTGCCGATCTACTTGGATGATTTCCCCGGAGTAACAACCGAGGTTGGCTTGCTTGTAGGGTGGGGGGTATCAACTTCCTATTCCAGAGCCCCAGTTTGCTTCTTCTTTTCCTGGTGTTCTTCTTGGTCAGGTTCTTAATCTTTGGAGCCCTTGGCTTCCGTTTTCTCTACATATGGGGTCATCGGGTTCTTACCCTGTAATATTGGGGGAAGGCAACTCCATCGATGTTCCTGGAATTTGAAAAAATCATCCATTTCTTCGGGTGACAGGGCTTGTATCCGACTCAAGACCTATGCATAGGATCTTGTGCCTCAGAAAATATCATCATGAGGTGAATTATCATGTTCATATCTTTTAAAGCCACAATTATCCATGTGATTACTCACGACCCTCTGTGGGTCGTGTTTCTTGAACTCAATGTGGATGAATTTAATATCTTCCAAGGCTGTTGCCTTAGCCTTTGCATGTCTGAAATCTAATAAAGAATAGGTATTCAAATGAATGGGGAAAGGTGGCCATAAATTTTTCAAAACTCCTTTAAGCTCTTTTCTTATGCCACCAATCATGGTTTACCTAGCGATTGCGCAACAAACCAGCCTATCTGGTATAAATAATGGTAGAGAATATGGAGGAATAGAGGCGCTGAAAACCCTGATATAGGAAAATTCTGCCTCTACGTACCAGTCATCCACGCTGCTCAAGTTGGCCACGATGCTATCTAAAATCCTAGAGGGTGGATTACCGAAGATGATGACATGCATCGACACCATTACCCAATTGAAAATCTCGTATATGAAGTCTGTGGCCTTATCCTCCCAAATTTTTAAATGGTAGACATGGATAGGCTTAGCATTAGATGGATTCCAGCTCCAGCTCACTAGGGGAAAATGCGTCATGAAACAAACAACGTCCATGATGTATTCGGACATAAAAAATGAAGCGGCCTTCCCATTTGTCCTCTACGTCTGATATTCTGTAATTCGACTGGTTAGACTATCTGACAACAGTTTGGCCCAGTTGAAGGAACAACCTTCAGCGACTGTATGAATCAGAGGCACCCAAGGGAGAAAGAAATGTGTGGTGTCCCCCTTCCCATACAATCTACAGGTCATCATTGCTATGTATTTGAATTGCGGTTCCAAGGAAGAGATTGAATAAAATCAATTACCGTCTGCCCTGAACTTTGCGGGGTGCGAGACCCAATCCTTGATCAGATCATACAAGTTTCTTCTATATTGCTCGCATTCCTTCCACTTAAAACTTTCCAGAAACTCGGCATTGTGTGAGAATTTTGGTGCGGGTGACAATTGGTACATCACCTGCAAATGTTCTGGTCTAAAGGTCCCAACGGTCACCTTCTGCTCACTGATCATAGTTCTAGTCGGGATATCCACGTGATCTAGCGCCCATCAGATCATATCATAGTAGGGAAGGAGTCGTGGCCTAGCCGCTACCTTATGCATCTCTGCTTGAACAACGATCTTGTATTTGGTGGCCAATTCGTCCTTCTCATTATCACTGGAATCATCTGAATAGTTCAATAATTCGGACTGCAGAACCTCGAAGACGTATGACTAGGTTCTGACAGAATCAATACTTCGGGGTGAAGTATCAGAAACATTATCTGAGCCTTGCCCTAAACTCTCAGCAATTTCCTTGGATGCTTTTCATGGGGACATGATAGAGGACTCCGACTTAGCTCTCCTGTAGTAAAAATATGCATACATACAGAAATCATCTTGATGAGAAAAGATTCTCTGCGTAAGATAGAAATGAGCTTTGAAACACTGAGAGAAAGAGATCTATATCTCAGCCATTTAAAACCTCAACGTCCTTATGAACAGAATGGTCAAATCATTTTTAGAGAAAGATTTATCAATAAAAACCATATCCTTACCTGTCACTTCACCTTATTTCCAATTAATGCCATAAATTTCGATGGGTCGTGACACAAGTTGGCACAAGAAACATTTACATTTACCTCGTAGACTGTGCATATTAATATTTGTATTAAAACACTAATTAGTCTGGCTTAGGTTCTTTAATTATATTTTCTTTAAACTTTAATCACCTTTTCAGCATTCGCCATATCGGGAGATTTCACTCATATCCTTCGAGCCCCTAAAACCCAAGATCGCGATGACGTGATCTAGTTAAGAAAAAACGTAATCTGGATTAAGTGTTTAATTAATTAGTGTTTAATTGATATCGTGACTTCGCGACTTAGGGCTACGAAGGTAAAGTTTCTTGGAAGAGTGAATGCTAAGTCACGAAACCCCGACAATGTTTAATTGATATCATGATTTCGTGACTCGAGGCTATGAAAGTAAAGCTTCTTGGAAGAGTGATCGCCGAGACATGAAATCTCGACAGCACTTAACTAAGGTTTAAGGAACTTTACTCTCGGCACTAACTTGGGTAAGTTTCAAGGTTGTTTTGCAACTTCGTGCATCAGGGCTTGGGAACCTTGTGACTTGTAACTTCTGAAGCACGATATCTCAACGCATATAAAAGTAAAAAAAATCATTTAACGATTAAAAGGCAATGACTTAGGGGTATAATGGCCCTTGCTACTTCGCATGTCGGGATTACTGAGGTTTTCAATGGGTAAAGATCACGAAGTAAAAGTCAGTTTAAAGGTCAACTTTTGATTTTAAAATTACATTTAAACCAGTTGAAAAGGTGGCTCCAACATAGGCTCCAACTAGGTATCCCGTCTTCCTGCAAGACGGGAAGAACAGAAGACCATGTGATTTTATTGGGTAAATGGATTCATTGGTTTTACTTCTGTGAAACCTACTTAAGGAAAGGGGATACGGAGGGAAGAAGAGATTTTGTCTTTCACTTATGAAAATATTTTCAACACTCAAATGTGTTTCAAAGTTATCTATATCCCCTTTCATGACTTTCTCTTTCTCATTACTGAATTTAGGTTTGCCTTAAGACAATCAAAACAGTCCTAGGAAATCCCACAGATCTTGTGGCTTTTGGCTTGCATCAAACAAATTTTATTACATGTTTTTAATTGGGGAGCCCTGTCTGAACTTAGAATGTAGATCCAATTTCAAGAAAGTTGACTACTAGAGTAGAGTGAGAATCATGTATAACAACCTTATAGATATCTCAGATATTGCTTCACTGCCAGCGAGCCTATTCAGTACCTCGGTGAAGTTATCTGGCCCTTTTTACTAAATTTCCTTTCACAACTTCAAAATATATTTATGCATTTAAATGATGAGATGGGGGCAATCATTTCTGAATTTATTTTCATCGTCTCTTTGGACTACATGGGGAAATCATTCCTAAATTTTCTTTCACCATCTGTCTTATAATTTACTTTTTAGAACATGAAGTGGGGGCAATCAATTTGTATGAGGGGTGATATCTGTATAATATTTTTCATTGGAGGTCTGCCAACTTACTTTGATTACTCAATATCAACCTTCCCTTAACTTTCACAACACCTTAGCCCCTAGGGAAAAGGGTAAAGATTAATTCTAGGGGTTCTCCTTTGAGCAAGCCTCAATTCTTCAAAACTGTTGAAAAACCTAGAATAGTCAGGATCAACCTACGCATAACTTTGTTTAGTAAGAGACTGAGGAGTTGGGAAGACCAACTTACTTTCCAAAATCTACTTTACAACTTTCAAAGTTAAAACTTAATCTCTTCTCCCCATGTATGCAAACCTGGAAAGATGCTTGGATTTTTAAGAAGGTAAATCTAAAGACAAGAAGAAGGGTGACAGATGGAGATCTGTAAACTGAGAAACATGGGTCAAAAATTAAAACTGACTCTTGAAACCCTTTTTCTGGAGATGCTTTACTTTCTTTGCTTATTTTAACTACCTCCTATCTTTATTTTAAGTGAAATTATTAGGACCTAGAGCAAGTAGTTGTTCTTTTAATAACAGTCAAGCGAAAACATTATATTTATGGGACCATTACGGTGCTTTGGAGACCTTCATTTAAAAAAAATAAAATTCTTAGGAATTCGTACCTCTGCCTTACCATTTTAAAATAACTGAAAACCTTTTCTATCACCTGTTTTCAGCGAATTTAGTCTCCGATATATGACTTTCTATTTTCTCCTTTCACTCATTTAGGTTCAAGCCGAAATCTTGTAAACATGAAGAGTTCCTTTTAAAAGAGATGAATGTATTGAAAATTTCGTATCTCTACTCCTACAAAAATCACTGGCCTAATTAATTAGAGGTGAAAGTAAACTTACCCAAAAGAAATTATGAAATAGAAAACAAATACAAACCAATGTATACAATGGAAACTTTTTGGAACCAATTATTGCATATAGTGTTTTAAATAATGCCCGTTGACAGGGGCATTGAAGATTTTACCATCCAGATTTTCTAATAGAAACGAATTTTTTCCTTTGGGAGATGCAACTTTGAATGGTCCGTACCATATATGATCAAATTTATCATGTTTCACCGAATCTTCCTTTCTAGCATCCCATTTCAAGACTAAATCGCCAGGGAGAAACTCTTTGTCTTTTGCCTTACTGTCGAATAACGTTTTCATGTCGTCTTGGTATTTTTGCAACTTTTCGTCCACTTTGAACCTATCCCGTTGTACTTCGATCAGCTAGTTTATCCTTCTTGTGACATGATTTGGTTCTTCTTTCTTATCTTGCTACAGTTTCATTACGGGAAGTGNCGCCCCGCGTGTCCAGCATCACTGTATGTTATACTGAGATTCCTTAGCCTCTCTGGCAGTTTGAGACTCTTTGTCTTCTCTGTGACAATCGAACTCACCTTCTTTGTTTCAGTTATAGGCCTCAATGCCCATCAGCTGCCAATCGCCTCCATGAACATCTTCATTCCTCTCAGAGACTCTTCACCTCCTCTGTCAGTCATCCCGAAGTGTCTTCGCATCCTCTGGTAGAAACCATCAATGGTTTCTAGCAGTTTCACTGTGTCGTGCACCAATAGCCCTCAGATCTCCTTCAGGTTAATCTACGCCATTGGATGAGATTTATTAATATTGCCTTTAAATCAGGTTTCAGCATTTTTTCATTCCTGTTGCATTGTGTTCTTGCCTCTCCAAGTCATGATTCACGAAACTCCGATATGGAGTTTGATCAACGATCCAGATCTGATCTCTATTCAACGGTTACGATTAAATCATGATTTTGCATATCGCAATATCGGGATTCCTGATGTCAATAATCTTTGACATGTCCAAATCTCGATCCCCGATGCCTCTCTATTAACTGGAATCAATGGTCCAGATCAAAGCTTGATCTGACGGCTCATATTACATCGTGATTTCACATATCGTGAAATCAGGATTCCTGTGGTGAATGTTCTTTGACAACTTCAACACTCGATCCTCGAGACTCTGACATGGTGTCCATCTGATGACGTCACACGTGGATTGACACGTGTTGAATACTGCCACATGCCACTCTAATTTGTGACTTACATGTGCCTGAAATGTTGAATCAGTCTGACACTTGTCAATACCTGGTTGTGCCACGTGTTCCTAGCTGACATGGTCTGCTGATGTGAGTCACGTCGACGGTCTAGATCACATCTTGATCTAATGGTTCAGATTACATTGGGATTTTGTATATCGAGAAATCAGGATTCCTGTTGCATTGTTTCTTTGACATTTCCATCACGCGATCCTCGAAACTCCGACAGGGAGTCGGATCAACGGTTTAGATGTGATCTTGAATTGACGGCTCAGATTACGCCTCTAACTTCAATTATCCCTCCAGCTAAGCTCATGGTCCACATGACCTCCCCCTATATGACCGCGACCAAACCTCCTGATCGGGGTTTCAAACTTTCCAATGTCGAAACATGTATGTCCTTAGGATTCACGATCCCTCGAATCCTGACGTGCTCTTTACGCAGTAGCTCTCCTGGCTAGGCTCCTAGCCCATATGACCACTATCCCCATGACCGCAGTCTTACCACTCGTCGGGGTTTCGAGCATTTCAATGCCGCAATGCATTGGCTCACGGGATTCCCAATATGTGAAACCCCGATGAGTCAACCCTCCTTTCGGTATTTCACCTTGGCTTTTCTCGATGGTAAACCTCATGCAACTCCTGTCTGATTTGATGACTAACGAGATTTCTGAATGAGATCCAATGGTTCTCGATCTCTCCCTTATGTAGGCTTCTCTTAAGCTCCTCCTAGATGTAAAAACCAATGATCCAGATCTTCTTCTTCAACCGATCTGACGACGACTGTGCTCCCTCCTGAGCTTTGCACACTTTCCTCCCAACCTTGGGAGAATTAAAATTTCTCAAAGGCCTCGACCTTTGTCTTCCTTCTCCTCTACGAACTCCTGTATCTTGAGCTTTGCTACGTGCGTTCTCCTCGACATTGTTCCTCCTAAGATTTCACTTCCGAATCTTGTTTTTCCATCGATGCACATTCTGATCCTGCCATCTTCACTGTTGTACTTTCCATCAATGACAAGCATATGCTACCTATTAAACATTTTCCAACAAAAACCTCAAACTTTTCAATAAACACACACCAACCATTCCTTTCTAAGTCGTCTCTTGCGTTGTCAAACGATAACAAGGTTTGGATACCATTGGGCTCAACCCTCACCATAGGAGCCATGGCTAACAACAGGGAATTAACATGAAAATCAGAGGTAGGGTTTGATAGAAAAAACATAGAGCCATAGCCCCGAACAAAAAAATACTGTGACAATTTCGAAATGGTAGGCAGGAGCGTTAATCACCATGTGTGGGAAAGAGATCGTGAAGCCCGAGGCCATACAGAGCAATAATATCACGCTGTACCTCATATGATACCTTGGGTAGTGTAAGGATGTAAGCACGTGTATACCATAGAGCACATATATTCATGACTTGATTACAAGGTAAAATTTTGGAATAAACATTGTGTTAAAAGAATTTTATGAATCAAACCCCATTAATATTAATCGAATATTGATGAGTGGGAGGATTTTTCACTTATGTAACCAAGGCATGACTAGGACTAAGGAGTTATAAACTAGGAAAACCATCAAGTTCATAGCAAAAGATGACAATTCGACAATAGACCATATGAACAATTATCCTTTGATCAAAAATTGAAATCAAGTGTGAATTCCAGCTGTGAGTTTTCATGCTTATAGTCATGAAAACAAAGATGGAAAGGAAGGTATGTAAAAAGCGACAAGTGATAAGTGTCGTTGCTCATGACGAGTAATGGAAATTTAGAGATCCTATGTAGGAAACTTATAAACAATAGAAATTACATTATTGTTTCCAACAGATAGGTAGTCTTCTGTACATCACAGCATCCCATCCTGATATAATGCAAGTTGTTGGAATGCTAGGTCATTATCAGTCTGCTCATAAACAAATTCATTTGGTAGCTATCACAAGAATATTCAAATACTTGAAGGGAACAATGACTTATGGTCTATGGTATCCCAAAAATAATAATTTTCAGTTAATTTCTTATTCAGATGCAGATTTGAAAAATTGGGTGGATGAGAGAAAGAGCACCAATGGAGGTTCATTCTTTTTGGGTGACTCATTGGTATTGTTGTTCTAGAGTTTGTACTTAAGTCTTAGAAAGTACAGTGTCTAGGCATCCGAAAGTGAGTAAAGGATAAAAAGGGAGAGGATTCAACCTTCGAGAAAGGAAGCTAAGGCTAATTTCTAGGTTGTCGTTGTCTCGATTCCAACTGTTCCTGAATGTTTATATCCTGTTCAATCGCGGCCCATGAACGTTCAAGTTCTACTCGGGTGGTGGTTTTTTTAAGTATGGTATCGAAAATGTTTAAAGTGATATGGGTTTGGTCTGATAAGATGGGTTCAATATTAGGCTATCCTACAATGGGGACAATCATAGAGGAATAGTAAAATTAAAGGAGAGTTCGAGGTTTTTGATGCTGTATCAATTTGATCCTATAAAGGAGAACTTTTGAATCCAATATTAAAGATAAAGTGCAAACCAAAGGCCTTTTCCTATAATTGAGTTATATTTTAAATAAATGGTGTGTGAAATGTGAGAAAAACTTTAAGCTGTCTATAGCGTGAGGCTCCTATCAAGGGAGAATCTCACCCTGTAAACAGAAGAAGAAAATAAGATAAGAAGAAATCTGACGAAGAATAAAATATGACAATCTAAAGGGTTCATAGGTCTTGTACCTGCTAATAGATGGTACGAAGGAAAAACTGTAAATGATATAGATGACTAAAAATTGATCACCAGAGTAGAAGTTTTACTAAATTGCAATGAAACGTTCATCAGACATATATAAGCGAAATGAAATTGAATATGAAATCACAGAGGAAACAAACTCATAACACAATCTTGATGGAATCAGGAATCTTCAGATTTGCTTTGTATTAATTCTAAAAAAGGAGATAGTCTCTATTACAATCAACCAAAAAGGTCCAGCCCTTTTTCTTTCTTATAATTACATATTTATACAACTTCAGCATGCTAGGATCTCAATCGTCACAACAATTTTTTGGTTACAAAAAGAATATTTATGTGCTCCAATTCTTTGCCTTTGTCATCTTTCGAGCGGATGGATCACCTTCCTTTCTTTAAACTTCGGGTTCTAAAAATAGAACATACAGACACATGTCATTATTTGGTACCTGAAGACTGCCCCTTCACCTACTATGTGCAAGTGATGCACTTCTCCAACAACTGGGCTATCACCTTGGAAGGTTCTGCTTGATTATTTGCCTCAAAAGTGTAACAATCCTTCACTAATTGTGGCAACTTTCTTTCTCCCTGTTAGTCTTCAGCGCTAATAGAACATAAAAGTACACTTGGTTTTATTATCCATCTGTCTACTTGAACTATATCTGTCTGGGTTGTCTGTGATATTTCAGCCAACTCTCTTTCCTCATTCTCCTTGATACTGAGAAAGTGTTTAGCTATATTGATCTAGCCCAGTGTCTAAGTACTGCTTTCACTATCGAGACCCAATGAATTCCCATCTATGAAGCTGAAAGGTTCTTCACAAGATTTTATTACCTCTTTAGCTTGTTGTCTACCTTTTGATATGGTACGGTCCCATTCCTTCAACAAGATGTTACCTCGGGTCTGCTCTGGGATGGAAAACTTGAAACTATTGCTCGTTTCCCTTTTTTTCATGGCTATCACAGCCTCTTGGAAAGCGACCCGAGCCACCCCAGCTTCTTTTTCTCTAAAAGAGATGTTTTTTAGTACTTGATCAATGAGTTGGCAGTTATTTTGAATAATTTCCACCTTAGCAAGTAAATCTTGCTGAGATGCCGATACTCTTTTTCGGATTTCTATGTCTTGGGATTGAAATATCCCGATATCTATCACCTGGATTTCGGTGAAATTTAATTTGGCCTATAGATGCTCTATCAATTCTTCTTGCTGGCTTATCTGTGATTGGTTGGTCTGGGCCACCTGTTGTGTTTTTTTGAGATCAGTTTTGAGCCGCTTGATTTCTTTTTGATCAGCTGCTCCAGCTTGCTCTATACCTGAATTCACCTGATCTCTGGCAACTACCTTTGATGTAGCTAGTTTATCCTCCAATTTTTGATTAAGTGGTTTTTTCGCTTCAACTGATCTTTTAGGGACTTGATAGAATATTGGTTGGCTGTAGCAAAAGCCCCCAATGTCCCTGCTATCTGAGTTGCAAATTCTTGCTTCTTCATGTCTTTTCCATCAACTAAGATTTTAAATTTCTTGGCTACCTTGCCTACTTCTTGATAAAGCTCTTGCTTTACAATGGCCTTTCTCTTCTTATCGAATAAAAATTCATTCGGAGGCAACTCTTCCACAGTTATGGGTGATAGTTCTTCACCAAAAATCCATCCAACATCTGGGACCCCCTTTGTGGATTGTAGGGGAGTAACAGAAATGATGGGACTGCCGATCTACTTGGATGATTTCCCCGGAGTAACAACCGAGGTTGGCTTGCTTGTAGGGTGGGGGGTATCAACTTCCTATTCCAGAGCCCCAGTTTGCTTCTTCTTTTCCTGGTGTTCTTCTTGGTCAGGTTCTTAATCTTTGGAGCCCTTGGCTTCCGTTTTCTCTACATATGGGGTCATCGGGTTCTTACCCTGTAATATTGGGGGAAGGCAACTCCATCGATGTTCCTGGAATTTGAAAAAATCATCCATTTCTTCGGGTGACAGGGCTTGTATCCGACTCAAGACCTATGCATAGGATCTTGTGCCTCAGAAAATATCATCATGAGGTGAATTATCATGTTCATATCTTTTAAAGCCACAATTATCCATGTGATTACTCACGACCCTCTGTGGGTCGTGTTTCTTGAACTCAATGTGGATGAATTTAATATCTTCCAAGGCTGTTGCCTTAGCCTTTGCATGTCTGAAATCTAATAAAGAATAGGTATTCAAATGAATGGGGAAAGGTGGCCATAAATTTTTCAAAACTCCTTTAAGCTCTTTTCTTATGCCACCAATCATGGTTTACCTAGCGATTGCGCAACAAACCAGCCTATCTGGTATAAATAATGGTAGAGAATATGGAGGAATAGAGGCGCTGAAAACCCTGATATAGGAAAATTCTGCCTCTACGTACCAGTCATCCACGCTGCTCAAGTTGGCCACGATGCTATCTAAAATCCTAGAGGGTGGATTACCGAAGATGATGACATGCATCGACACCATTACCCAATTGAAAATCTCGTATATGAAGTCTGTGGCCTTATCCTCCCAAATTTTTAAATGGTAGACATGGATAGGCTTAGCATTAGATGGATTCCAGCTCCAGCTCACTAGGGGAAAATGCGTCATGAAACAAACAACGTCCATGATGTATTCGGACATAAAAAATGAAGCGGCCTTCCCATTTGTCCTCTACGTCTGATATTCTGTAATTCGACTGGTTAGACTATCTGACAACAGTTTGGCCCAGTTGAAGGAACAACCTTCAGCGACTGTATGAATCAGAGGCACCCAAGGGAGAAAGAAATGTGTGGTGTCCCCCTTCCCATACAATCTACAGGTCATCATTGCTATGTATTTGAATTGCGGTTCCAAGGAAGAGATTGAATAAAATCAATTACCGTCTGCCCTGAACTTTGCGGGGTGCGAGACCCAATCCTTGATCAGATCATACAAGTTTCTTCTATATTGCTCGCATTCCTTCCACTTAAAACTTTCCAGAAACTCGGCATTGTGTGAGAATTTTGGTGCGGGTGACAATTGGTACATCACCTGCAAATGTTCTGGTCTAAAGGTCCCAACGGTCACCTTCTGCTCACTGATCATAGTTCTAGTCGGGATATCCACGTGATCTAGCGCCCATCAGATCATATCATAGTAGGGAAGGAGTCGTGGCCTAGCCGCTACCTTATGCATCTCTGCTTGAACAACGATCTTGTATTTGGTGGCCAATTCGTCCTTCTCATTATCACTGGAATCATCTGAATAGTTCAATAATTCGGACTGCAGAACCTCGAAGACGTATGACTAGGTTCTGACAGAATCAATACTTCGGGGTGAAGTATCAGAAACATTATCTGAGCCTTGCCCTAAACTCTCAGCAATTTCCTTGGATGCTTTTCATGGGGACATGATAGAGGACTCCGACTTAGCTCTCCTGTAGTAAAAATATGCATACATACAGAAATCATCTTGATGAGAAAAGATTCTCTGCGTAAGATAGAAATGAGCTTTGAAACACTGAGAGAAAGAGATCTATATCTCAGCCATTTAAAACCTCAACGTCCTTATGAACAGAATGGTCAAATCATTTTTAGAGAAAGATTTATCAATAAAAACCATATCCTTACCTGTCACTTCACCTTATTTCCAATTAATGCCATAAATTTCGATGGGTCGTGACACAAGTTGGCACAAGAAACATTTACATTTACCTCGTAGACTGTGCATATTAATATTTGTATTAAAACACTAATTAGTCTGGCTTAGGTTCTTTAATTATATTTTCTTTAAACTTTAATCACCTTTTCAGCATTCGCCATATCGGGAGATTTCACTCATATCCTTCGAGCCCCTAAAACCCAAGATCGCGATGACGTGATCTAGTTAAGAAAAAACGTAATCTGGATTAAGTGTTTAATTAATTAGTGTTTAATTGATATCGTGACTTCGCGACTTAGGGCTACGAAGGTAAAGTTTCTTGGAAGAGTGAATGCTAAGTCACGAAACCCCGACAATGTTTAATTGATATCATGATTTCGTGACTCGAGGCTATGAAAGTAAAGCTTCTTGGAAGAGTGATCGCCGAGACATGAAATCTCGACAGCACTTAACTAAGGTTTAAGGAACTTTACTCTCGGCACTAACTTGGGTAAGTTTCAAGGTTGTTTTGCAACTTCGTGCATCAGGGCTTGGGAACCTTGTGACTTGTAACTTCTGAAGCACGATATCTCAACGCATATAAAAGTAAAAAAAATCATTTAACGATTAAAAGGCAATGACTTAGGGGTATAATGGCCCTTGCTACTTCGCATGTCGGGATTACTGAGGTTTTCAATGGGTAAAGATCACGAAGTAAAAGTCAGTTTAAAGGTCAACTTTTGATTTTAAAATTACATTTAAACCAGTTGAAAAGGTGGCTCCAACATAGGCTCCAACTAGGTATCCCGTCTTCCTGCAAGACGGGAAGAACAGAAGACCATGTGATTTTATTGGGTAAATGGATTCATTGGTTTTACTTCTGTGAAACCTACTTAAGGAAAGGGGATACGGAGGGAAGAAGAGATTTTGTCTTTCACTTATGAAAATATTTTCAACACTCAAATGTGTTTCAAAGTTATCTATATCCCCTTTCATGACTTTCTCTTTCTCATTACTGAATTTAGGTTTGCCTTAAGACAATCAAAACAGTCCTAGGAAATCCCACAGATCTTGTGGCTTTTGGCTTGCATCAAACAAATTTTATTACATGTTTTTAATTGGGGAGCCCTGTCTGAACTTAGAATGTAGATCCAATTTCAAGAAAGTTGACTACTAGAGTAGAGTGAGAATCATGTATAACAACCTTATAGATATCTCAGATATTGCTTCACTGCCAGCGAGCCTATTCAGTACCTCGGTGAAGTTATCTGGCCCTTTTTACTAAATTTCCTTTCACAACTTCAAAATATATTTATGCATTTAAATGATGAGATGGGGGCAATCATTTCTGAATTTATTTTCATCGTCTCTTTGGACTACATGGGGAAATCATTCCTAAATTTTCTTTCACCATCTGTCTTATAATTTACTTTTTAGAACATGAAGTGGGGGCAATCAATTTGTATGAGGGGTGATATCTGTATAATATTTTTCATTGGAGGTCTGCCAACTTACTTTGATTACTCAATATCAACCTTCCCTTAACTTTCACAACACCTTAGCCCCTAGGGAAAAGGGTAAAGATTAATTCTAGGGGTTCTCCTTTGAGCAAGCCTCAATTCTTCAAAACTGTTGAAAAACCTAGAATAGTCAGGATCAACCTACGCATAACTTTGTTTAGTAAGAGACTGAGGAGTTGGGAAGACCAACTTACTTTCCAAAATCTACTTTACAACTTTCAAAGTTAAAACTTAATCTCTTCTCCCCATGTATGCAAACCTGGAAAGATGCTTGGATTTTTAAGAAGGTAAATCTAAAGACAAGAAGAAGGGTGACAGATGGAGATCTGTAAACTGAGAAACATGGGTCAAAAATTAAAACTGACTCTTGAAACCCTTTTTCTGGAGATGCTTTACTTTCTTTGCTTATTTTAACTACCTCCTATCTTTATTTTAAGTGAAATTATTAGGACCTAGAGCAAGTAGTTGTTCTTTTAATAACAGTCAAGCGAAAACATTATATTTATGGGACCATTACGGTGCTTTGGAGACCTTCATTTAAAAAAAATAAAATTCTTAGGAATTCGTACCTCTGCCTTACCATTTTAAAATAACTGAAAACCTTTTCTATCACCTGTTTTCAGCGAATTTAGTCTCCGATATATGACTTTCTATTTTCTCCTTTCACTCATTTAGGTTCAAGCCGAAATCTTGTAAACATGAAGAGTTCCTTTTAAAAGAGATGAATGTATTGAAAATTTCGTATCTCTACTCCTACAAAAATCACTGGCCTAATTAATTAGAGGTGAAAGTAAACTTACCCAAAAGAAATTATGAAATAGAAAACAAATACAAACCAATGTATACAATGGAAACTTTTTGGAACCAATTATTGCATATAGTGTTTTAAATAATGCCCGTTGACAGGGGCATTGAAGATTTTACCATCCAGATTTTCTAATAGAAACGAATTTTTTCCTTTGGGAGATGCAACTTTGAATGGTCCGTACCATATATGATCAAATTTATCATGTTTCACCGAATCTTCCTTTCTAGCATCCCATTTCAAGACTAAATCGCCAGGGAGAAACTCTTTGTCTTTTGCCTTACTGTCGAATAACGTTTTCATGTCGTCTTGGTATTTTTGCAACTTTTCGTCCACTTTGAACCTATCCCGTTGTACTTCGATCAGCTAGTTTATCCTTCTTGTGACATGATTTGGTTCTTCTTTCTTATCTTGCTACAGTTTCATTACGGGAAGTGCCAGGTTTATGGGTAATACTACGTCAGTCCCGTACACCATTTGGAAAGGAGAAGTGCCAATAGATTTTTTCATGCCTATCTGGTTTGTCCATAAAGTATATTTCAGATGCACGTGCCAAGATTTTTTGTTCTTGTTCAACACTTTCTTAATTACATTGATCAGACTCTTGTTGGAAGACTTGGCCAGTCCATTTCCTTGGGGGTAATATGCCGTGGAATGGYGGAGCACGATATTGTATTTTTGGCAAAAATTGACCATAGCCATAGATTTAAAAGCCTGGGCGTTATCTATGACTATCTTTCGGGGATAGCCGAATATAGACAAAATGTTTTCTTCTAGGAAATCTATCACCACCAAATCTATTTCCCTCCTGGTTGGAATAGCCTCCACCCATTTAGTGAAGTAATTTGTGGCAGTTAGGATCCATTTGTGTTGAGTGCTAGAATGGGGGTTAATTTCGCCTATAAAATCTAGTCCCCACTGTTGAAAACGAGCCTTTGTTTTGACTGGGAATAACAGTAGCGCTGAGAGTTTATGCTTGTCTGTGAACAACTGGCAAGGGTTGCAGGTTTTGACTTTGGAATTGATGTCCGAGAAAAGTTTTGGCCAATAATACCCTGCCCTTAGGATATTATAAGATGTCTCCCTCCAAGCGTGATGTCCCCCGCACACCCCTTCGTGAAATTCGCTTATGACCTTCTCTATTTCTTATTCAACCAGATAAACCAATAGGAAGCCAAGTGTATCCTTCCAGTACGATTGACTTTTCGATATACAGTACTTGACCGCATGCATTTTTAGCATCCTAGCTTTGGATGGGGATAATTCACTGGGCATTTCAATGTTAGCAGGTATGATACTATGTTTTTGTACCAATCAGATGAGACAAACTTTTCTTCGATTCTGATTGCACTTGTTTTCTCATCGAGCTTGTTCAAGTCCACATCCTCTTCACTTCTCTGTAGGCCATTTATACCGAGGGCTATGAAATTCGATTCAGCTAAAATTTTAGCCAAACCTTGACCCTTTAATAGTCTTGTCGGTTTTATCTCCAGATCAAATTATTGAATTTTAGCGAGCCACCGTCCCTGTTTGCCATCACTGTCGGACTGAACCAGAATGTATTTTATAGAGCTAGTGGGTACGTACACAATTATCTTGGAATGCAACACATAAGTTCTAAAATCCTTTAATGCCTTTACCATAGCATATGCTTGTTTTTCCATTATATTGTATTTGAGTTCTGCGTCTCTGAGACTTTTACTAAAAAAGGCTATCGGTTGTTCGAAACCTTCTTCATTTTTATGGAGGAGTATTGCGACAATTGTATGTCCGGAGGTGAATGAGAAAATAAGAAAATCTTTTAGATAGTCAGGGCTTGCTAGTACAGGTGCCTCACTTATAACCTTCTTGATGTGTGCAAATGATTCTTTGGCCTCTGTTGTCCATTTCACTTTGATTTTTTTCTTGAACATATCTCTGATCAATTTCACAATTTCAGCAAAGTTTGGGATAAAACTCCTCAAAAAATTTATCTTTCCTAAGAATGACTGAATTTCCTTTACAATTCTAGGAATATTTATTGTGTCTATAGCTTCAACCCTGCTAGGATCAATTCTAATTCCGTCTTGAGACACAATATGGACTAGGATTTTACCTTCTTGCATGGAAAAGTGAGACTTTTTGGGGTTTAAAGACAGACCAAACCTGCGACATTTTTCAAAAGTCTTTTTGAGATGTATTAAATGATCTTCATCAGATTTAGAAAAAATTGTGAGATCATCGAGATAGATAACCATGAACTTGTCTCTTTTGCCAATGAAAACGATATCCATAGCATGTTGGAAGGTGGCACTTGTATTCATTAGACTGAAAGGCATCTTATCATACATGAATGTACCCCAAGGGGTAGTGAAGGTTGTTTTTTATTTATCATGTTCATTTCTGATAGTTTGATTGTACCCAGAGAACCCATCGATCATCGACATCCTATTTTCCCCGACTACCTTTTCTAATACGTGATCCATTTTCGGCAAAGGGTAGTTGTATTTGAGGGATGTGTTGTTCCTGAGTCTGTACTTAAGGCTCAAAAATAAAGTGTCAAGGCATCCAAAAGTGGTTAAAGATGGAGAAGGGAGAAATGTCAACCTTCGGAGAAGCAAACTAAGGGAGATTTCTTCGTTGGCGTTGTCTGGCTTCGTACCGTTCCTAGGTAGTTATGTCTCATTCAATGGTTGTCCATGATTGTTCAATTTAGGCCCAGTTAGTTGTTGTTTTAAGAATGAAGTCGAAGAGACTCAAGGCAATGTGCATTTGATTCGATATTCCGGGTTCAATGTTAGGTTGAGTTGGTACAGGAACTGTCATGGGGGAACAGTAAGGGTAGGAAAGACTTTAAGAAAGGTTAAGTGTTGTCTCAGTTTGGTTTTATAAAAGAGAACTTACGGTTGTAGAAATAAAATACGGATGCAAATCTAAGGCTCTTTCCCGTAACTGTATCATATTTTAAATAAAGGGGTGAGATGGGAGAAAAACATTGAGCTGTTCACAGTGTAAGGTTCCAACCAGGGGAAAAACTCACGACATAAACGGGAGAGGAAAATATGTAAGAAAATAATCAATGTAACAAAGAATATATGTTAGAATTCCGAAAATGCAGATTGGTCTTACACAACTGATAGCTGGTGCAGAGGAAAGGCAATAATAAATTACAGAAAACCCAAATTCATTCATTATAGTAGTGGTCGTATTAAATTACAACGAAGCACATCAATTATGAATATGAATTGCAATGTAAAAAATGAGATACAAGAAAGCAAACTTGTAATACAGAAGTGACGAAATTGAGAATCTCCAGATCTACTTGTATTAACTCTCAATGTAAAAACTCTATTACAAATGACTCAAAAAGGTCCAGCCTCGTTTATTTCTCTCTGGGGTATATTTATACAATTTATAAAAAGCAAGTAGAATCTCAATAGTCGCAAAATTTCCATCATGACAGAGGAGAGAGAAATCGCTCCATTTCCCCTCCTCTATCTTCACTTAGTGCCAGGTGCTCGTCTTTGCGCGGACTCAGTGCAGGCGATACATCTTTCCACAAACTGAGATACAAGCCGTGAAGGCTCCGCTTGAAAGATGGCCTCAATGAAGTAACATTCTCGGGCTAATTGTTGTAGCTTGTCCCCCATTTGTGCATCGATGATGTCGAGGGCACTTAGTTGCGTGCTGGGCTGGATCATGTGCTTTTCAACTCGGGCCATGTCCACCATATCTATCTGAGAGATATCGGTCGAATCTCTCTCATCCTTCTCTTTTATATCAAGTGAGATTTGCTCCGCATTCATTTGTATCAATGCTTCTGCATCGCCTCCACTGTCCATACCCAACAACTCACCGTCTATGGAATTGAAGGCTTCTTCTAATGAATTGATTACTTTTTTGGCTTGCTCCTTGCCCAGGGAAATGTTGTGCTCCCAATCCTTCAACAAAATATTACCTCTGGTTTGTTCTGGGATGGTGAGCATGGGAGAACCTACCAAAACTCTGTTATTCATGGCTATCACCACCTCCTAGAAGGTGACCCGAGCCGCTTTTGCATCCCTTTCTCTGGCAGTCAAGTTCTCGGAAACCTGATTCACCAATAGACAATTCTCCCGGATCGCTCCCACTTTGGCGAGAAAATTCTGCTGAGCAGAAGAGATTCTGCTTCGGATTCTAATGGCTTGGGATTTGAACATATCTACGTCGATCATCCTGCTTTCGACAATCTCTACCCGAGCTTGCAGCTCTTCAATCATAGTCCTCTGTTGGCCCGCCTGTATCCGACCGTCTCGGACTGCTAGATGTGCTTGCTCGAGCTTGGTTTTGAGCACTTCTATTTCATTCTTATCATCTAGTCGGGCCAGCTCTATCTCCACGCTTACCTGGCCTCTAGCATTTTCCATGGTCGAGGCCAATCTGGCCTCGAGAATCCCGATTAGGATATTTTTCCTTTTGAGTTGGTTCTTTAAAAGTCCAACGGAAAATTGATTTGCTGATGCATACGCTCCTAGCGTCCCTGTGATCTCAGTGGCGAATTTCTCATTCTTTTTATTTTTTCCATCGGTCATGACCTTGAAATTCTTCGTAGTCGATTCTCCCTCCTGGTAGAATTCCCTTTTTACTACTGCTTTCCTCTTTTTATCAAAGAAGAACTCGTTTGGAGGAAGTTCTTCTGCTCTTGTGGGCTTCATCTCATCATTAAATATCCATCCCTCTTCGATATTCCCCTACGCTGACTATAAGGGGGTGACAGAAGTAATGGGTTCCCCAATTTGTTTCACTGATTTTCCTGGGGTGTCAGTCGGGTTCTGCTTCCTTGACGGTTCCGGGGTCTTTGTCTCGACTTTCGTATTCTGTTTCTTTGGCGGGTCCGGAGTCAATACCTCTGCTTCGAGATTCTTTGTTTGTTCCTCCTTGTCCTGATGTTTCACTGAGTCAGGAATTTCATCTTTGGGATCTTCAACATCCTTTTGCTTTGTCTCAGGAACACTCGAACTCTCACCTCGCAACACAGCGGGGAAACCGCTTCGTCTATTCTCTTGGAATTTTAACACAGCAGCTGTGTCTTCATGTGCCAAGGATTGGATCCAGACTAGAACCTCTTCATAAGACCTCTCCCCTCGGAAAATGTCATCCAAGGGTGAGTTCTCATGCTCGAATCTCTTGAGCCCATAATTTTCTAAATGGTTGCTTACAACCCTTTGCGGATCATGTTTCTTATACTCGATGGAGACCAAATTCAGGTCTTCTAGGGTTGCAACCTCGACCTTTGCATGCCCGAAATCCAATAAAGAATAAGAATTTATCCGAATGGGAAAAGACGACCACACCTTCTTTGAGTATCCTTTGAGTTCTTTAATTACCTCACCAATTACTGTCTGTTGGGTGACCTCGCGACAAGCCAGCTTGTCGGGGATGAACAATGGTAGTGCAAGCGGGGGAACAGTATCCCTGAACACTCTGAAGTACAAGAACTCTGCCTCCACGTACCAGTCCTCTATTCCACTCATATTTTCCGCAATGTTGTTCGAGATACGAGGTGGTGGGTGACCAAAAATGGCGATATGTAGGGGCACCATCACCCAGTTGAAAATTTCGTATATGAAACTATCCACATTATTTTCCCATATCTTTTTGTGATATACATGTACTGGTCTGTATTCGGCCGGAGACCAAGCCCAACTCATCAATGCGAATGGTGTCATGGAACATATCACGTCCATAATATATGTGGACATGAAGAATGAGGATGGCCTCTCACTTGCCTTCTGCTCCCGGTACTCTGTGACCTGGTTGGCCAAACTGTCCGAGAGTATCTTTGCCGAATTAAATGAGCAACCTTCTATGACCTGAAACATCAGAGTCACCCACGCAATGAAAAAATGTGATGTGTCCTCTCTCCTAAATATTCGACATGTCATCATGGCCACATACTTATACTGTGGCTCTAGTGAAGTGATTGAATAAATGCCCTGGTCATTTTCTCTGAATTTCGCGATGCGCGAAACCCAATCCTTTATCAAATCGGGCATGGTTTTATCATATTGTGTGCACTCCTTTTTTTTAAATTCCTCCAGGAATTCAACACGATATGTGTATTTAGACGTCGCTGGGAGCTTATACATGGTTTGGATATGTTCTGGCCTAAAAGTCCTGACCGTGACCCGCTGCTGGCTCATGATAGTCCTGGTGGGTAGATCTATGTGATCTAACGCCCATCGGATCATGTCATAATAGGGGAAAAACCGTGGTCTGGCTGCTATCTTGTGCATTCCGAATTGGACAANACTGCTTTCCTCTTTTTATCAAAGAAGAACTCGTTTGGAGGAAGTTCTTCTGCTCTTGTGGGCTTCATCTCATCATTAAATATCCATCCCTCTTCGATATTCCCCTACGCTGACTGCAAGGGGGTGACAGAAGTAATGGGTTCCCCAATTTGTTTCACTGATTTTCCTGGGGTGTCAGACGGGTTCTGCTTCCTTGATGGTTCCGGGGTCTTTGTCTCGACTTCCGGATTCTGTTTCTTTGGCGGGTCCAGAGTCAATACCTCTGCTTCGAGATTCTTTGTTTGTTCCTCCTCGTCCTGGTGTTTCACTGAGTCAGGAATTTCATCTTTGGGATCTTCAGCATCCTTTTGCTTTGTCTTAGGAACACTCAAACTCTCACCTCGCAACACAGCGAGGAAACCACTTCGTCTATTCTCTTGGAATTTTAATACAACAGCTGTGTCTTCATGTGCCAAGGATTGGATCTAGACTAGAACCTCTTCATAAGACCTCTCCCCTCGGAAAATGTCATCTGAGGGTGAGTTCTCATGCTCGAATCTCTTGAGCCCATAATTTTCTAAATGGTTGCTTACAACCCTCTGCGGATCATGTTTCTTATACTCGATGGAGACCAAATTCAGGTCTTCTAGGGCTGCAACCTCGACCTTTGCATGCCCGAAATCCAATAAAGAATAAGAATTTAGCCGAATGGGAAAAGACGACCACACCTTCTTTGAGTATCCTTTGAGTTCTTTAATTACCTCACCAATTACTGTCTGTTGGGTGACCTCACGACAAGCCAACTTGTCGGGGATGAACAATGGTAGTGCAAGCGGGGGAACAGTATCCCCGAACACTCTGAAGTACAAGAACTCTGCCTCCACGTACCAGTCCTCTATTCCACTCATATTTTCCGCAATGCTGTTCGAGATACGAGGTGGTGGGTGACCAAAAATGGCGATATGTAGGGGCATCATCACCCAGTTGAAAATTTCATATATGAAACTATCCACATTATTTTCCCATATCTTTTTGTGATATACATGTACTGGTCTGTCTTCGGCCGGAGACCAAGCCCAACTCATCAATGGGAATGGTGTCATGGAACATATCACATCCATAATATATGTGGACATGAAGAATGAGGATGGCCTCTCACTTGCCTTCTGCTCCCGGTACTCTGTGACCTGGTTGGCCAAACTGTCCGAGAGTATCTTTGCCCAATTAAATGAGCAACCTTCTATGACCCGAAACATCAGAGTCACCCACGCAATGAAAATATGTGATGTGTCCTCTCTCCTAAATATTCGGCATGTCATCATGGCCACATACTTATACTGTGGCTCTAGTGAAGTGATTGAATAAATGCCCTGGTCATTTTCTCTGAATTTCGCGATGCGCGAAACCCAATCCTTTATCAAATCGGGCATGGTTTTATCATATTGTGTGCACTCCTTTTTTTTAAATTCCTCCAGGAATTCAACACGATATGTGTATTTAGACGTCGCTGGGAGCTTATACATGGTTTGGATATGTTCTGGCCTAAAAGTCCTGACCGTGACCCGCTGCTGGCTCATGATAGTCCTGGTGGGTAGATCTATGTGATCTAACGCCCATCGGATCATGTCATAATAGGGGAAAAACCGTGGTCTGGCTGCTATCTTGTGCATTCCGAATTGGACAACTATCTTGTATTTAGTGTTCAGGTCATCCTTTTCATTGTCGTCTGAGTCTGAATAATTCACCAATTCTGATTGCAGAATGTCCGAAACAAATGACCAGCTGGGGACCGAGTTGACACTTCGGGGAGAAGTGTCAGAGACATTGTCTGAGCCTTGTCCTGTGACCTCGACGTTCGCCTTTTCTGCTTTCCGTGGAGCCATAGACGAAGCTTGTGTTTTCGCCCTTCTGTGATAGAACTGCGTATACATGCATAAATTAGTTCACTCAGAAATGACGAGCTCTGCATGCTTATGAAAATGCTTTCTTTATAATAAAATGAAACTCTTATATATATTTGAAAATTTGGTACTTTTCGAAATAAGCTTGTCAAATCGTAATTAGAAACAAATTAATTTCATAAAATCCGATCTTATATGCATGGATTTACCCTTATTCTCCATAAATGTCATAAATTTTTGGTGGTTTGACAGACAGTCGAAGTATAGAGGGAAAATGGCTACCTCAGGAAACGTGCAGGCCTCGAGGCGTGGGATATATCTTGCTTTATCTTAAATTATCAAATCTTACCAATGTTCATCAATTCCTCGCTGTTCGCTTCTTCGTGGATTTTCTTTTAACATTTTGAGTCCCCAACTCGCGAGATCGTGAGGAACGACTTTGGATTAATTAACGGTAACTGCGATTTGGGGCATAATTAATTTTATCATCATTTTATTCGCCATATCGCAACTCGGAACTTCGAAGACCAGTTTCTGGGAAATTAGTATGCCGAGTCACGAAACCGCGAGATGGAAAAAACTCAATTAAGGGGAAGAAAATCTTGGATTAGGCGATTAACTAATCATGTTATAATTTTCTCGTGACTTCGGGAGTCAGGGTTTAGAAGCAGGAAACTTCGAAAAAGATAATGCCGAGTGGCGAAAGGCCGAGAACAACCTTTACCATGGTTAGATTTTTTTCCTTTGACCTTTGGCATGGATTATCCAGGAAAGACTTTGTGTTCTCGGCTCTCATGGCTGTAAAAGTAAAATTTCGAACTTGTCGAACGCCGAGTTGCGAAACGCCGATGACGTTTAATCATGAGTTAAAGGTTTTACCCTGGTTACTATCCTGAGTGAAAAAAATAAAATAAAACGACTCCGTCGTTTTGCGACTCGGGATGTATGAACTTATGGATTATAATATCCGACTTGTGAGGTCCCGAAGTACAACAAAAAGGAGAAAACATTCTTACGAACATGGACATGTTTTAAAGAGTAGAAAAGCGTTGCTTTTTAGGTGATGAGTTTTCAGAGGTCTCATCATCTTGGTAGGAAAGAAAATCAACTTTAGATTTCATGTATCAAAAAATGAAAATTGTGACAGGCCCAAAAAACAAAGGTGGCTCCAACATAGGCTCCAACTAAGGATCCTGCCTTCCTGTGAGGCAGGAAGAATGGTAGACCACGTGCCAATATTGGGTAAATGGAGTCAAAGCTCAATCAAGCGGAACATTTCCAAGGAAAAAGGATCGAAGGGGGGAAAAAACTCCATTTTTACCTCAAGAAGTTTTTCAAAATCAAATATCCTTCCCAACACAGCTGTAGTCCCTTTCACGATTTTCCCTTTCCCACTACTAACTTTGGGTATGTTTTAAGACAGTCAAAACGACCCTAAGAGACTCAACAGATCTTGTGGCTCTCGGCTTGCATCAAAAGAATGAGATTATATATATTTTTAATTGGGAAGTCCCTTCTGAATTTGGGATGTGGATCAGGTTTTTAGAAAGCATTGGTCACCAGAGTAGAATGATATTCATGTATAATA